>JAQZBX010043816.1:0-21546 GCA_029593785.1 Cabassous unicinctus | reverse complement strand
AAAAAAAAAAAAAAAAGGCAAAAAACAAACAAGCAAACAAACAAGCAAAACAACCAAAAGCACCTTTCACAGTTTTTTAAATTGGCTCTGCATTAGTTGGTGTTCTCCTTCAGAGTTTAGCCCTCCTGTCAAAAAGATCACCCCAAGGAAAAAGTGAAGTACAGGGTACTCTCTCTCTTTTCTTAGCCTTGATCTTGTCCTGTGCTTGTGCTCACTAATGGCCTTAGGAATTCCCCATTTATAGGAATCCAAATGTCTTATGTACTCCTTTTGAAATAGACTTCCCTCCCTGTCAGATGCTCTACTCTATGTTTTAAAGCTAGTAATCCTTTGCCCCAAGGCATTTTGAATTAATTGTTTTTTATACTGCTCAAGTTGTCTGTAATCTGCTTCTGCCTGGAGGGCAAGTTCTAGTAGGGCCAGTGAGAGAGGAGTTTCTTGGTTTTGTCTTTCAGGCTGTCAGTTGATAGATTGGCACCAACATAAAGGCACCCCAGTATGCACATAGGTTTTACTCTGCTCCCACCAGAACAGGGCCAGGGACCCACAATGGGAGCATAGGCTGGCTCCACTCTGTACTAGGTTAGGGTGAGGAAGGACTATCAAGAACTCTATGAGTCTCTCCTACTGTTTTTTTTTTTTTAATTTTTAATTATTTAAATTTTTTTAGGAGGTACCGGGAATTGAACCAGGACCTCGTACATAGGAAGCAGGCACTCAACCACTGAGCTACATCACCTCCCCCCTCTCCTATTGTTTCTAAAGCTGCATTTTCTTTATTTGGCACTTGCCAAGTTCCTGCAATGCTTTGACTCTTTTCCAGAGTTCTGGGGAAGATGGTTTTGCCAGTTTTTGCTAGTTCAAAGATTCTTTGGGGAACAGCACTCTGAAGCATCTTACCCCACCATCTTAGACAATAGGAGGTCTAGTAGTTTATTTTTTTTTTCAAAAAACTTATTCTGAAGACATGTTTAGCATGGTTGGTACTAGGCTACATGAGCAGAAAAACTCAACAACGGACTTTGCTTATCGGTATAAAGGATTCCAAGAACAGAAAAAAGTAGGAAAAGAGTAGAGGTAATGGCATGTTACAGACAACCACAGCTGAAATTGGAAATACATATAAAGTTACATGTAGTATTTGAGTGTGTCTTAGAAGCCTTTTGTTGAGTTGGAGCCCATGTATGAAACCAGGTGAGCACTCTTGACTGGAGTCAAATGAGGCAGATAAAAGCAGAGGGGTAAAGAAAGGAGGACAAGCAGATGTCTCTTCATTAATTCTTAAGACATTTTTATGTGAGGCTTACTGCAATTGGCACTGTATATTCAGTAGTGAGAAAAAATATTGTCTCTGAATCAGTCTCAGCAAGAAGCAGAATTTATACTCAAAATGAGAAATTTTAGGAGTGTTTACTAAATGAACTATTGGCATAGGTTTGGACAGGGTCTAATAAAACCAAGAAGGGACAGTGTTGTACTTCAAAGCCAGTAACTATGGGAAAACCTTACCACATCTCATCTAGAAGGAGCAAGTACATGAGAGGGCTATTTGACAGGAAGTGTGACATTAGATAGAAATATCCATTCAAACCAAGATGACCCAGAATAACCAGAATAAATATCTCCATTTCACTCTCTTCCTGTCATCTGGTCTCCTGCCAATACTTTCTTTTGGCTACAACTGACTTTAAGGAGAGGACAAGGTGACCTGTTGATATAGTCCATATGGGTCAGCTTTTTGGGACAGAGAGAAGGGTGGACAGGGGTGGACAAGATATGGAGTGGGGTGGGAGAGAATGAAAGATAGTTAGCAGAGTTTCTCTTCTCATGAAACATTCTTTTTAAAGCAGTGTACTCAATCAGGGGTGGTTTAGTCCCCTCGGAGAACATTTGGCAATGTCTGGTGACATTTTTTATTGTCACAATTGTAAGAGGTGGGGGTGGCATACCAGGGATACTGCTCAATATAATACAATGTGCCCCTTCTTCCCCAGCAAAGATTTATCTAGCACAATCATTTGTAGTACATGGTTGAAAAACCCCATTTTCATGCCAGAAAAAAATGTGTCAAACAATCACTCACATGAATGTAAAAGAATAAACTATACAGTGTCCTGTGAAAGAAAGCAATGTGTCCCTGGAAAAGGGCAGGGTCAGAGAAGGCTTCTGTGAAGGTAGGATAATTAAACTAAAACTTAAGGATGTATCAGAGATAAGTGACAGAGGAAGAGGATGGGAAGACTAATTCAGGCAGAGGAAATACCATAAGCAACCACTTAAGGCGAGGAGAATGATGGCACCTTCAAGGGAAAGGAGGGTTTGTGGGGCTAGAGTGCAGAGAGCAAGGGAGAGTGCAGTACAAGACAACCCTGGCTTGCTAAGCAGTGGCCAGATGTTGCAGGGGATGATGGACCATTAAAGAGTTCTGTGCCTGAGCACACACAGTGGCAGTCAAGGCAGCAGGAGCCAAGCGGACACATCTTAGTATCTCGCGAAATCTGCCACTGCTCCCAAGAGGCAATGCAGTACAGTGATTAAAAATACATCATCTTTGGAGTCAAATTCCTCGAGCATAAATCCTGGCTGCCGTTATTAGCTGTGTGACTGTAAGTTAAACTCTCTGAGGCCTGTTTCCTCATCTATAAAATAAGACTAATAACAGTATATGTGGGGGTGGATGTGGTTCAAATGGTTGGGTATCTGTCAGCAATATGGTGGGACCTGGGTTTGATCCCCAGGACCTCCTGGTAATATAAAATAAAAAAAAATAGAAGGCTCATGTGCTGCCAGTCCCCTTGCGGGGGTGCACCACCAGACCCCGCTGAACCATGCAGCAAGATGATGTCATAACAGGAGTGAGACACAGGGGACAGCCAAGATGAGATGCACTGGAAAACCAGGAACTGAGGTGGCACAGGTGGCAGAAACTCTCTCTCCCACATCAGAGGTCCTCAGGATCGGATCTCAGTGAATACTGGAGGAGAAGGATGAGAAGAGATGGCAGGAAACAGACACAGAGAATTGCCCAGAGTATGGACACAAAACAGAAAATGGGGATGAGTGTGTAGGGAGGAGGTTAAAATGGATAAAGTAAATAAATTAATAAAATAAATCTTTAAAAAAAATAGTATATGTCTCATAGTGTTAGGAGAAAATAAGATGAGCTAAAAATAGAGTTTAGGGCAGTGTCCGGCACATAGTAAGAATTTAGTAAATAAAAATAATAACTATTTTTTATTTTTGTTTTAGAGCAGAGGCCAGAAAATTATTACTGATCAAATTCAGCAGCTGCCTCTTTTTGCAAACAGTTTTATTGGAAAGTGGCCATTCCATTTGCTTACCTATCATCTATGGCTGTCTCAAATTACAAAAGCAGAGTCAAGTAGTTGCAACAGAGACTGTGGTTCGCAAGGTTGAAGCTATTTACCATCTGGCCCTTTATAGCATAAGTTCACAGACCTTTTTTCTAGAGAGTTTAAGCACTATTTTCCCCAAGGACTGTACCCACCAACGGTCTTTCTGATGACCTTGAAGCAACTCTCTTTAGATATTCTGAGATCTTTTTTATTTCTTAAAATGCCCTTAGCCTTTAGTCTAACCTTCTGCCACTTTGTTCCAAACTAGTTGTCAGCATTTCTCCTCTCTTATAGAACACTTAAAGAGAGCTCTCCTCTATTAACTCCTCCAATTCTTGGTTGAAACTCACTCATCTTGTGACTCTGCCATGGTTATTTACACCTGAGATTCTGTAATCTTTGGCTTTGTCCTTTAGGGCTTGGCCTGTGGGTGCCATCCCTCTCCAAGGTGAAGCCAGCTAGACCCACGCCATTCGCCCAGACACAAGTCCTCACTCTGGAGGACTGAACTGAAAGCTGCGTCTACAGTTACAGAAGACTTACAATGTGCCGGGCATTATTCTGAACATATTAAATGGATGATCTCATTTCATTCCCCCTTTGATAAGCTAGGAATCTCGGGGATCAAGAGCTGAAGTGCCTTGTCCAAGGGCTCCCTGACAGTCAACAGCCTGACCTGTCCAGTCCAGCTGCAGGGCCTGCTCATAACCACCTCTTCGTGGCAATGGATGACCATCACGCTAGACACATGTCCCTGAACCAGGGCCTCCACATGATCTGAAGAACAGAAGGAGACAATGGGACAGGAAGAGTAATAAGCGCTTGTGACTGCAAACAAAGCGCCTGTTCCCTGGAAGCTTAAATCGTCATGTACGTAGTAGTCTCCAGATATCCAGGAAATCTATCAAGGCCACAGACCAAAGGAAGGAACACAAGAAGACCCTCAAAATGGAGGCAAAAGTTAGCCTAAGCAAGAGAGATTTTTTACAAGCTTTCCGGAAAAATTCCCAAGGGTGGCTAGCTGGGAGCCCAAAATTTGGAGGATGGAAATGCAGCTACTGGATTGGGATGTGCACGCGTAAACACATGTTTTGGGGGAGCAGACAGCAGGCAGTACAATTTCTAGTATCTGCCATGAACCGTGATGAAGTTGATGGTGTACAGATTTTTCATTTCTGCTGGAGAACCGTTCACATATATTGCTCTGTGCAGAGAAACTCATTTGATCTAGTCAAATAGAGGAAAATGAATGTTCCCACTTCTGCTTCCCTGTTGTGCTTATTAATGGTGATTTGTAGAAGTTTATTCCACATGCTGCTTAGAAATACCACTAGCACTTACTTGCAGTTTACCTTCCCAGGACCAGGAAAGCCTGGTAACAGGTTTCTTCAGACCTGAAGATCAGGTTGATTAATTTTCAGAATTTATGCTATTTTCATCCTATCACTCTGGTAAACCTTTAAAAGTTTTTGTTGAGATGATGACTCTCCAGGCCCCAGCCAAGCCAACTTGGCAGGTTTAATCCAAGCACAACTGATCAATAAACTGAGGTCTGTTTATCCAGGATTTCACTAGGCACAATGGGAAGATAAAGTACATCACATGGCCCTTCTTCAAGGCTTTGACAATATACTCGGTGATGAGATACCTCTAAAATAAGAGAGACCTCTTAGGTGTGAATCAGAATGATATAGAATATAAAAACAGTACATGTCTCAAGGAGAGAATCAGAGAATACAAGTTTATTTCTAATATTTGGAGAGGTTTTAATTTTAAATAGCAAGCAATTGTAGAGAAAAGGTGACTCAGGAAATAGGAATGTGAATTGAATTTGGTGAGTGATATTGGGGAGAGCTGTTATCATAGTCATGAACCCATATATATTTTCCCCCGATGGTAATTAAAAGCTTCTGAGTCTTCCACTACTGATCTTATCAACTATAATTGGCTTTTGGCCTTTTATTGATTCAAGTTATTTATTTATTTGATTTTTGTGCTGGAATTGCCTTATCTTATTGTTTTATAGTCCTGTGTTCTAGCTGGATCTTTTAAAAAGTTAAATTCCAGCCTTGGCTGCGATTTTACTTAAGAAGGCTGTGTCAGGCTCAAAGCCATGAACCTCCAGGGACATCCGATTCTATCAAGTTGTCAGACGAGAGTAGGAAGCTGTAAAACCACCTGTTAAGAAAAGGGCAAGTTAAGCCTTAAAATGAGCTATGACAGCAAACACTTTATTGGGGAAGATGCGCCAAGAAAGGCTGCAATGGCTGTTCCCCCTCCCCCTGCCACCGAGATGGCTCCCTTGTCTGTTTGCTCATTGTTTTTGCTCAGTTTTTTGCTCATTGTTTGCACATTGTCTGCTTGTTGTCTGTTTGTTTTTCTTTAGGAGGTACCAGGAACTGAACCTGGGACCTCCCATGTGGGAGGCAGGCACTCAACTGCTTGAGCCACATCCGCTACCCTGCAGTGGTTTTTTGCCTCATGACATGGTAAATTGTAGGCTCTATTGCTTCCACCAGGCCTCCAGAGCTCAGGAAACTGGTATACATGGAACCTCTTAGATAAAAGACTCTCTGTGTTACTTATTCTCCTCAATGTACCAGGAACCCCTAGAAGATTCTTGAAATACTTCCTATTTTTCAGTCTAGAAAGAAATCAGTAAAAACAAATTCCCCATTGCAGAATCTTATATATTTATATACTCAAAAATAAGAACTAAATGTTTCCCTACATATAAATAAATATTATGATGATCCGATACTTTATTAATGGACAAACCTTCTGAAATAGATTTACTTTTAAAAGACAGTTAAAACATTGAATTATGTTTGTAATCAACTTTAAATAATATAATCACACTTTATACTGCAAAAATTACTATTTTTTTTATTATTAAAAGCAATTAAACACTGAGCCAGGCAAAAAAATTGATAAATATTACTAGCAAAATATTTCTTAGGGTCAAAAATATCCTAATGTCAAAAAAATTAAAAATACTTGCAACACATATGATTATGTTTATGTTAATTTCCTTATAATTTAAAGAGGTATTATAAATCAATAAGGAAACAATAAATAATCCTATAGAAAAAAAGGACAAAGGACACAAGAAAGTAGTCTGAGAAACAAAACAAAAAAAAACAAAAAAAAAAAACCAAAACAAATAGCTTAGAAGCATATAGACAGATGCTCAATTTCCCCCAGTTTAGTATTTAAAATGTAAAACAACCAAGAAATACCATTTTCTCTTTTCCAGTGGCCAAAAACATTTGGTAAAACACAGTGTTGGTGAAGATGTGAAGAAATGAACAATTTCAAAGACTATTAAAAGGAATGTACATTGGGACAACTTCTTTGAAGCACAATTTAAAATATCTTTCAAAATTTTAAATTCATATGCCATTTGGCCTCCAATTCCATTTTTAGGCATCTACCTTATGGACATGAGTAACATGTGTATTGAATACAAAGATATATGGCCATTGTTATTAGTAGTAAGAGGCCAGAAATATTCTAAAATGCCCACGAATAAGGAACTGGTAGAATAAATTCTGATGCATTTGTAAAATGGATTATCCTGATAGTCATTTTTCAAATGAGACACTTCCATATGTCTCACAGAGACACAGGATTCTCTCTAAGATTTATTTTTAAGAGCTGAAAAGCAAATTGTAGGAGAAGAGTAACACAGTACACAATAATCTTCATAGAAAATACCAGAAAAAATGTATAAGGGCCATTAACAATGGCTGCCTCTGAGATTGTGTGGAATGGAAGTGAGAATTATTTTTGCTGTTTATCTGTTTTACTAATTTGCATGAACATTTATTACTTTAAATAATAAAAACCTATTTAAGAATAAAGTGTACCATAGCAGCATGGATGTCTGAGCTCTATAGGCATTTTTGGTTAATATCCCTCTAAGAGAAGTAGGAAAAACACTTAGCTTAAAGATATAAAAAGGAAATTACAGAAAAAATATATAGATGAGCATCACATCCAGGATGCATGTTGCTTTCAAATTCAGACGTATAGAGGGCTTCACAAATATCTCCAGGCAGACAATCAATATGTTCACCCATCTCACTAGCTAATTCACTTTTTGTGTGGATCATGCCAGTTCATCACATTGGGTTAAAAGACGGCATTTATAGCTAAAGGATTAGTTGAAATACTACTAAAAATCTTTGTGACTCTAAGAGGCAGGTGTATGAAATTCTCTCCCTTATTGCCAAATGTTATTTAAAACAAATTATTTTAAGCCTGGACTTATATAGGTGTCTAATAATTTGCTCAGCTGTCATCTATAACAACGTGTTTTCTTTTCTTCACTGTAATGATACATAGCTATTTGTTAACATTTTTTAATGCAGGCTTAGCATATGGTAGGTACTTGATTTACTTGACATTTTGCTTAAGCTGTTTAAAGGTTGGTGGTTGTATTTCTGAAGTAGCACTAATTCACGGGAGTTGTAACATCCCTGTGGCTTCGTGGCTTCTGCTTTCCTCCTCACTGAGTTTTCCGTTGAGATCATAAGAACAAGCATTTTATTGAAAGTCCCTGCCTGTATACAGGAAATACTCATGGCTAGTGGACTTCTAAAGGTTTTAAATGATATGCATTTTGAATGCACCCAGGAGAACTTTTGAAGGCTTCATACCTCCCACTTGTTTTCCTTTCAGTGTCAACTTGTAAATTAACTTCTTATATTCTGTTCTAGAGACTTCTAACGCTTTCTTCTTGTTCTCTTTCTTTCCTGTTATTTCTCTTCTTCCATTGGTTTCAGTTTATAATGAAAATATAGTGAGTCCAAATTTTGCTTTCTTTTCTGTTTTTCAATAAGGGAAATAAAAGCCAAAGAGTTTGGATTTTCTACTCTAGGGTCCTCTTCTCTGATTGAATAAGACTTACATTTTATTCATAAATCTCTCTCATTCTCTCTCTTATTCACACTTAAGATGGACTTAATGGAACAGTAACGTAAGTGCATAATGAGTATTTTTAAACTCTCTCCCTTTTGGAATCCTATATCCGTGTCAAGGGATACTGAATACTTAGCATTCTTTTTCCAAAAATCTAACATATAAAATTTAGCACCTATTTTCACAAAAAGAGAAAACCACTGTCCCTGTATGAGGCAACTGAAAACTAATATGCTGATTTGAAAATAGAGTTCTGGCTCCAACAAAAATTATGAAAAATAAAGGAATATATTGAAAGCAAAAAGAGGTTTCATTGTAAGAACACACCTGGGAAGGTATGATATGATTATTTTTTCCTTTTATATCATCATTTTTAAGTGTAGGTAAGATTCATGCATAGTTTTTGTGATTGCAGTGGAAATGAATGAGAAAGAAGGTGTTGGGGTGTGTAATGAGCATGGGTCAAATAAATAGCATTTCTTTTCACAATGAGGTCTTTGTCTGACAATCTCGGAAAAGAAGCCAAATATTGAATCTTCTTTGAATAAATATTTCTCTCATCACAAGAAGTAGCCCAGTAAACAGTCATGAGGCACTGTCCTAACAGAATCAGAAAGACTGTGAGCACAACCCCCTTTCCCCCCTGAATTCATTGTGTGAGATTCTCTAGTGTTCTCAATCTACCGGTTTTTCATGAGCACACAAATTGAAATATGAAATGAAATAAAATAAAATTAAATAAAAATAAAATAAAATTAAATTAAATAAAAATCCACCAGGAAAGAAAGAACCACAGCAATCACTTTCTTTGGGCTTAGAAAATAGGTGAATTTTACTTTTTCAGCTTCTTACTCTCTTGTCTAACACTAATTTGGCCACTTGTGCTTTGGAATTCAGATTTTATTTTCAGATTTTACAAAGGTAAAATGGTGCATACATACCTATCTTATATTATGTAGCATCTTCAGTGAGGTCTGGAGCAGCTCCCCTTAACCAAACATGCTAAGATTTCTATAGTGAAAAATATATTCGTACCAAGGGGAATAAATAAGGATTCCAAAAGGCTCATATCCATTTAAGTTAGGTATTGCCACTAAGTTCACATGTGGCTAATTTTAAAAAGAAAAAAATTGATTTTCAGAGTTTCTGTATTTTGCATTTGTGGATAAGGGCTAATGGACTTTTATTAAACTGGCACTACACAGCATGGAAGCTCATGTAAAATCCTTTTCAATGTCATTGGCAAAGTTAATTACTCAGCCTTCATTTCCTGTAACTTAGAAAAACAAAGTTGATAATGAATTACAATTCAAGAAGAACAAAATGAATCAGAGGTGTTGGCACCAAGCATTTAAGCACACCACGCTGGGAGGATTCTCTATTCTAGAAGCTGGGGAAACCCATGGGATTGAAAAGCTGTATTGGCTGGTTTGCACTTGACACCACTTTTGTGGTTCTCATTATATTTTTGAGCTTTAATTGATGTAGATGCACTTTGACTTTGAAGGTTAAGGTGTATATAGAATACAGGTAGTTATGTAGCCATTAGCCATTAGTGATCTTTATCTCGAGTTGCTGTCCACCTGACCTTTTTAGAAACTATCACTGGTTTAAAATGGAGGCTGTTTTAATGACATTGTTGAATTTAATGTTCCTGGTCACCTGATTAAGTCGAGTCAGCTACATGACTGATTCTATTGATCACACAAAAATTCATTATTACTTGGCCAAAAAAATTTTAAAAAAGAGGATCTGGTTTAATAAATTTAAAATTTATTAAAAGTTATATAGAAAGGTAAGTTGCTTGAAGACAGGAGAAAGGAGAAGACCTCACATGTCCAGACAGTTCTGTAAATCACACCCCTTATTTTCTCTTGATGGTTTGAATGTGTTGAATGTTGCCTTCTGATGGTGAAGCAACAATAACTGGACCTCAGTGGAAAGCCTTGCTCAGAACACAGGGTCCCTTTAAGACCCAGTGGAAGCAGGAAACTTCCCAGGTTAAGAGTGCTTGGGAAGTCCCAACCTGCCCAAGAGCAACTGAGATTAATGAACCTTGTCAATGAAACCCATCTCCCCCCTCCCCCCACAGCCTTCAGCTGTCACATAGATGCACCTGACATGCAAAGATATTGTCCTTAGACCTTCTTTTAGAGTTTCCTGGCAAACAGAAATCATTCCTGACTATTCAACCCTGCTGCTTTGTTTCTGTGTAATTGTACAACTCCTGTCTCCCCCACTCTTCCTCCCAAGTTGGCTTGATCTGGTTACAGGGTATTTGGCATCTTCAAGCTCTTTTCAGCATAAGCCAAAGTTTTAGTGTCCCTGCTTGTCATCAAAGTCTTCCTCATCCTTTCCAAATTCCCCAATAATTCCCATATTTAACCAAAACAAACTAGACCCCAGGTAGATTCAACCCCATCGGGAGCCACCTCAAAAAGAAGCAGGTAAAGCATAGTAGACTGAACTCTCAATGGAAGGCATAAACTTTTGGTAAAAGGTCTTGCTTTTACACTTACCAATTGTTTAATTTTGGGTAAGCTACATCACTTCTCTGGAGTTAAGATTACTGAGATAATTGAATTAAATAAATCCTCCTTCAACTTTAAAAACCTATGAGACTTCAAGTCTTTTGTTTGGGGCCGACCCTGCCTTCCTAGCCTCAGTGGCCTCTCAAACTAGGAAGTAACAAAAAAACAAAACAAAACAAAAGCAAGCCAGGACTTCCTGAATGTATCCCTCCCCTATCAAGTTATTATCTACTCACTCTTCCATGTTAGCTATTGGCCCAGCCTTCCTTGGCCTCCCCAACCAGACTAAGTGAATATTGTTTGTACATGTGCTCCACACTGAATGACAGTAGACAAGGGATTAAATGGCTGTTTTTCCTAAGCCAGAAGCATGGAAAATAATGTTTACTTGTTTCAGGTTTACACTTGAGAATTGGTCAAAAGCGTCACTTATTGGGCAAAACCTTAACTCAATGGGAAGCCACATTTATTTAAATGTTCACTAAAAACATTCTTTTGCCTCTCTATTCATAATAGCATAATTTTACTTCTTTGATTCTTCCTGCTAATTACTTGCACTTAGTGGGCATAGCTTTAAAAAGAAAAAGGGGAAGAGAGAAAGAAACACTTGCAAAAATAGACTTTGTTCTCTGGAACTTCATTAAAAACCAAAATATTGGTTATTTAACAATATTTACTAACATAATTTTTGAGTAAATTATGGAATTTAAGCAAAATGAATAGATATTATTGATGTAATTGAGCCTCCAGTGCCAGTAGCAGCTGTGATTTTTATATAAAGTTAGTGGTGCTGTCATCCAGGATATTTATCCTTATAGTATTTGTTAAACAAAGATAATATCCACTCTGAGAGAATTTAGGGAAGGAGAGATCCCATCTGATATATGTCCTCCAGGAAGAACGAACTGAACATGAGGTACAAAGAAGCCTTAAAACAAAGTAAAGGAAAATAATCACGGTCAACAGCATTTGAATTTAAATAAAGCCAGATGTAACTCTTAATATTTGCATAATTAGTCTCAAATCAGACAGGGCAGCCCTTACTAACTTAGAATCAGTGACAAAGCAGAAATTATGATTTGGCAACTGCTTGAACATGTTGAGATAGGGAATTTGTGCTTAGGGAGAAATAACCCACAGGAGTCTAACCAGTGTTTAGACTCATGACCTTTGGAAGGTTCATTAATCTCTCCATTGCTGCATTTTTCAGCCAACGAAATGGGATATTTGCCAGCTACCACATGAAGTTCATAATATGAATGCAAGTAGATCTTTTAGAAATATATAGTTCCAAAAAATAAGTTCCAAAGCCATGTTTCCTTCATTTAAATTCCTTTATTGCTGATTTAAAAATAATAAAAGTGGTTTGTGCTCATTATTGACAATTTGGAAAGTAAATGTGATAGCTCTATCCCAGGACTTATATTTATAAGAATGTCTCAAGTCTAAATGGGCCTCAAAACTTTTACCTTTTTGATGAAAGGAAATCCAGTTTTCCCCAGGACTTCTTTCCTGAATAATTCTCTGTAGGGTATCTCTCATGGGGTGAGGGAGTAGAAAGAGGGTTTTATTCAACAGCTTGTTATCCCACTGCTCTGGCGTCTAGTGATCCATTGCCTTGCTCTCCTTCTGCTCCAAGGACTACCACCTCTTGGCTGTCCACAGACCAGGTCATCTTCCTTTGTGTTCCTATTTCTCTCCTCATGTCAGTACCTTCAGAGGGTTTTCCCGCTTCTTCTGGAGTTTTTTTTTTCTTTTTAATTAAAATTGCAGATTCTCCTTACTATCATACCTAGAGAAGCCAAGGTTTTGGAGGTCTGAGGCTTGGGGGGATGATTGCTTAATGTTTGGCCCAGTTTCATCCTCACCATGTTTTTCTATCAGCAACTCCACCTTCTTTCCTCCTCCCACAGCCTGTTGGGTGGCAGCCTGGCCCATTGTGGTAGTCAGGGTTCTCGACAGAAAGAGAACTATTAATCTAATGGATACACAAACATAAATATTCATGTCTCTGCATGTATCCATTTCTCTCCTGCACTTGGGTTTTCACTTAGGCCTCACACTCCAACTGTTTGGAAATAAGATCGGTTGGGATTGGTGAAATGTTGTATTTATCTGCAGGCCAAAAGATAACATTTTCCCAAGATTATGAGCAGTTCAGAGACAGGTAGCCTCCTATAGATGAGATGAGCTAAAGGAATTTTGCCTTTGAAAAGATTAACTCTGAGGAAACTGTCTTTTTTCAGATGGCTACTGTGAAAATCTGAAGATCGAGATGACTGCTGCTTCTTGAGGGGTAAAGAGGAGAATCAGTCTGGCTGATGCTGTCACTTGCCCAATTGGGCTGGGTCCTGGCAGCAGGCAGAAAACCAGAAAATGAAACCAATTCCTTTTAGAAGATGGGATTCCATTTATTAACAGGTAGTGGGGGTTTGCAAGTTCATGAAAACATCTTAAGCCAAGTATTGGAAAGGCTGCCTTTATAACTGATATAAATTTGAAAAATAGTTTAGTGTCATTTTTGTTCATTATTTTCCCTATCCTTTGCCCCTCTGACCTAATTCCACCACTTTCACCATGCCTGGGAGTTAAGCCTGGTTTCCTACTAGCTGAGGAAATGAGCCAATAACTGCTAAGTGATCATTCTCACCAGGACAGCATTTTCAGGCTGGGAGAAGTGGTTGAAATTTATAGTAATACTATATCTTTAGAGAGCATCTTTCTCTTAGGAGCTTGTTGTATTTTACAAGCATTCAGCTTGATTCTCCCCAGGACCCAGGAGAAACCCATAAAAATGATGACGTATGCAAAAGCCTATAAACCTTAATGATAGGGACCCACGTTTTTCTAGGAAGAAAAGCATTTGCCTTGAGTATAGCCTTTCAGCTTGATGCAAAGTTCTGCTGAGAGGCTCCTGTGCCTTTGCCAGACTGCCTCACCCCATACCCTAATGGTGGAACCCTGTGGGGCTGAGTGGATTTCCCTTTCCACAATAGTAGAGGGGACGTGCTGCTCAACATTCTTCTAACAAGGGGAATATCACTGCAGGGGGCAGGCTTCAACAGTTCAGTTCACCAATGTTTTGAAAGAATACTTTGGGTCAGGCCTTTGTGAAAAACATGGTCTCTGGCCTGGCTAGGATTCTAAGACATGGTTTCCAAACCTGAGCCACACAGCAGTGCCAGGCAGGCTGCATTGGAATTGTCTGGTGGGGAGTGGGGGGTGCTTTAATAGAGATTGGAGATTTCTGCCTCTGGGGATTCTCACCTATTAGGTCGCAGGTGGGTGGGTTTCAGGATTCTTCCTTTTTTATTTTGAGGTACTGTGGGCCAGAGTTTGAAATCACAACCTTGTTTTTGGGGAGCCGGGGCTCAGCCACTGAGTCACATTGGCTTTCCGGGGTTGGTTTTCTTGTTTGTTTTGCTTTTTGTTCATTTTTGTTGTTTTTTTCAGGAAGCCCTGGGAACCAAACCCAGGACCTCCCATGTGGGAGGTGGGAGCTCAACTGCTTGAGTCATATCCGCTGCCTCTTCCTTTTTACCAAAGTCCTTTTAAACAAAAGGTGATTCTGCTGAGCCATCAAGTTCTGGAGATATTTTCTCTCTGTTTACACTAAGGTAGCATTTTTTTTATATATTATTTTGGAAAATTAAGCTGTGGAAGAAGGAGATCCTTGAGCTGGTGGGAATAATATTGTACCATGGTAAAAGTTGAATTCTGGAATGAGACACTCTGAATCTCTCCTTTTCTTCTTATTAAATGTGTTATATGTAGCAAGCTGATCAGGAGCTTTATATCAGCTTCTCTTCTATAAAACAGAGATAATAGTTCCTTAATTTTCAAATTGTTTTGCTGATAAAAAGATACTGCATGCAAGGTACTCATTATGATTATTTGATATGCCCTCTGTTTAATGGTAGCTATTATCACCACTATAATTATCATTGGTTAAACTAAACAACAAAAAAAATCAAACCATCTAACTTCATCTTCTCCCTTACAAGATTAAGTTTATCATCAGCTCCAAAGTGACAGCTATCACGCATGTGTGCACACATACACACACACATACACACACGCTTATATGCATAGTGTCCATAAGTGGAGGGTATACCAGTAGCTCTTCTCAAATAGCATACCCATCTAGTCCTGGTCTAATTTTTTGTTTCAAGACATAAGTTAAAACAAGACAGTCTTGTTCTCATGTGGGTTTCTATGTCATTTTTTCTGCAAGCAAATGTCCTCATTGATTTGGAGTTCTTCAGGATGAGGGCTTAGGCCCTCTTCTGTTCAGACTCTACTCATAAATATATTAAATGTTAGCATGGAAGGGCTGATAGAACTACTCATTCAGTGCTAAGTCTTGAGATTTTTATCCCGAGGGAGATAGAAAAAGTGCTGAGACACTTGACAAAAATCAATGGACATCACATAAAAACTTCAGGAGAAAAATCCCCTGAGGTCTTTATGATCTGTGGCTTGCTGCCTAACAGTTTTAACCAGTACCAGTTAAGACAAGATATGCCCCCTAGAGGAGAAAAAGCATGTAAGTTCCAAGACAAGATGCAAAACAGAACTCCTAGCTGCCTTTAAGCCAGGAAGGACAGGGTTAACAAGGCCGTGGTGAGTTACCTGTTAACATTTGTGAGGATGTTTTATAGACCCAGCAAGTAAAACGGGATGGATTCCACATGTCACAGCTCTGGTTACCAGCCTCTGGCAGGATTCTCCAAGTAATCCCTCTAAATTCTAATTTCTTCAAAAGGCGAAAGAGAGAGGGAAACAATTGGGGGAAGCAATCAGGGAGGACAAGGGAGAAAGATGTGCATTTAAACAGTAAGAGCAGTACACCTTATTATTCATCGGCATATTTTAAAAACTGGTTTCACACAACTGATGTTTACTGGTGCTCCTGTCTTTTGCCATGCCATAGGGACATAAAATTTGTAGTATCTTTTAATTTCTAAGATATTGTCTCTTAAAATATTCCATACTTCATTCTTTCTCCATCCATCCATCCATCCATCCATCCATTCATTCATTCATTTATCCACCAAGTATTCCTTGAGGCATTTTCTATAAGCCAAACAATGGAGACATTAAGGTACATAGAGGCCCCTTAGCACTCATAGTATAACCAGGAGATGGAGACAAGGCCAAATAATAAACCTGTCATGAGAGTGAATGGGTGTGCATGGGTTTTGGGAGGATGGAGGGTCTGGGAAGAACTCAGGGGAGGTTCAATATGTGTTACTCTGTCTTAAAGGACCAGGGTTTTAGCAGCTGCACATACGGGAATGGACAATGCAAGCAGAGAGCAGAAGCTGCTGGGTCTGGAGACTGAAATCACATGATATAGGGAAGGCGAAGAACATGTCCATGTGAATGGTCCGTTTGGGAGCACCCCTGAAAGAGTGGACTAATTAGGCAGGAAAGTGGCATGATCATACACTATTTTGTGCATGTTCAACAGAGTAGAGAAAAGAAGGGAGATGATTGAAACAGTGGGGAAGAGGTAATTCATGAAAAAGACATTACTTTTGGGGAACAGATTTAGCTCAAGTGGTTGAGCACCTGCTTCCCATGTATGAGGTCCCAGGTTTGATCCCTGGTACTTCCTAAAAACAAACAAAAAAACAAATAAACAAACTCTCATTGGGGAACAGATATAGCTCAGTGGTTGAGCACCTGCTTCCTGGGTTCATTCCTGGGTACTTTTTATAAAAAAAAGAAGGAAATTATTATTTGCTAGAAACCTGCCATCCTCCAGGCATAGTGTTGGGGTGCTCCCATAAAAAATGTCCTTAATGAATCCACACACCCGCCCACCGACACAAACAAATGGCCACATGGTAATAACCACTTCCATATTCCAGACAAGGGAAATGAGGCTTGTCGATGTTCTGCAACTTGTCTGAAGAACACTTGTCTACCGGGTCGATAAGTGGTTGATGTGGACCGCAAATCCAAGGGCTTGTGATATGAAAGTGACACTCTCTCCTCTCTATATCATGCTTCTACAAGAGTACAATGCTATAGGTCAGGATCTCACAGGGTTTGCAGAGGTGAGGACAAGAATCTGTCGGTAACGTAAAAGAAAGCGTGAAACTGCAAGGTGGAATACAGTCTAAAGCAACAACAGAATAAGACGCCAAATCTTAATCTTCCTGTCACAAAAGACAAAGAAGGATGGTCAGGATGCACACAGCTGACAATCTCAGCAGCCTGCCATCAGCAGTACACTCCGAGCACAAACTGAACAACCCTTAGTATTACCGATCCGTTGTGACTGACAGGGCAAATGCACTGCCTTCTGAACGCACAACACGGAAGATTTTTCCCAATGAATTATTCATTCAAAGCTTCCAACAAAAAAAAAACCCACGTTGCTTTTCATTCAGTGAGGGGGCTGTGAGGAGGGGGATTAGAAGCACGGAGGTGACGGGAATGATGTTGACTTTATTTTAACAGACAGAGGTACTATAATAACAAGCTTTAAGGTAACAGTTGCTAAATAAAGGCAAGCCTAGTGAAATATGCAATTAAAAAAGAATAGAAATTGATTGGTGAAAGCAAGTTGGGGATCACAAATGCAAGTTGGTTTGGTACCTAAGGTGTGAGCAGAATGTAAAGAAGAAAAAATTTTCTGAAAATAGTTGGAGTTTCTTAAAATGTGGAATATTTATTTCAGATGAACTCTTTGATGAAGACTGAATTGTATATGATGATATTATTGGGAAATTTACAAGCCAAAGGAAATTTCGGGTAGATGGTATTTTAAAGTTGACAATTCTCCCAGAAGCCAGAGGAAATGTGGGAATTGTTTTCCAAGACATCTCGGTGGATTGAATTATTGATTGGGCATGTTCTTGGTCTTGGCCTACATTCTGGTGAGTGTGGATTTCTTAAAGATGTCACCTCAGTTAAGATGTGGCCCACCCGAATCAGGCTGCGCTTAATCCACATTCTGGAGTCTGTTATAAGCGGAATGAAAATCAAATGGACAGAGAAGCCGCAGGAAGCAGCCAGAAACAAGTCAAGGGAACCTGGAGGAGAAAGGAGAAGATGCCGCCATGTGCACTACCATGTGAAGGAAAAGTCAAGGACCAAGGAGCCTGGCACCAGCCCCAGAACACCACTGCCTCCAGGAAGAAAGCACGGCCTTGCTGACACCTCAATTTTGGACTACTGCTTGGCTCAAAACTGAGCGAATAAATTCCCATGGTTTAAGCCAACCCATTGTATGGTATTTGTTTTAGCAGCCAGGAAACTAAGACAGATACCTTTAGGGCACCTAGATAAAATAGAAAGAGAAAATATGAATAAGAAAAAATTAAGGGATGCATATAAGACAAAGGTCTTAATATTTGGAGTTCTTACAAACCAAGGAAAAAGCGAAACATTCCAATTAAAATGAGATCAGGAAATTAACAAGAAGTTCACAAAAAGATGGCATCAAAGGGGCCATTTAACACAACAGCAATAATTGCAGCAGTGCAATGAAAAGAACAACTGCAGATACAATTTATTTTTTTTTAATTGATTTTGGCAACTCCATTGCAATGTGTTAAGTGATAAGAAATCTCAGCAATTTTGTTAAGGAAATGGGCATTTTGGTAAACAGTTATATATCAAATTGATTTATGGTTAGGAATGAAATTGGTGTATATATCTGGAAGGCATTTTCTTAACAATTATATATCAAATTGAGAAATTGGCAAACCGTTAGGTTCAGCAATTCATGTCCAAGAATTTACTCAAGAAATAATGGAAACAGTATACAATACATCATAATTGACAGAATAGTTACCCAATGAAGACTTTCACCTGGAAGACCTACTTTAGTATTTACCACTATGCTTTAAGGTAGGTAGTAATTTAATCCTCTTATGACAGTGGAGAGCACAGAACTTCTTAGATATTAGTTTGCTTAAAGTCATACCATCCTGTAAGTCATAAGTGAGGAGGTATTTGAACTCCAGCCTACTGCAGAGCCTGGATTATACTGTTTGTGGGGGAGGAGAAGCTATCTTGAAAAACTTCTACTCAACCAATTTACCATATTAATGGACACTCTCCATTCCCTCTGCAAAGCACCCATGGGTGTTCACAGCTTACTGTGTGTAAGTGACCAGCTAGGCTCCCTCTATAGAGCCAAACTCTTGTGCTCTACCACAAGATTGTACCATCCAGCTGAGTTATGTTTACCAAGGGTCAGTTGTATTTCTCCCCATACCTTTATGCCAGGTACAATCATCCTTGTAATTATGCAATTATGCAATTCAATTAAGTGTTATATAAATAAATGGCTCCATATGAGTGTGAGAATAGTTAATGTTGCTGTTGAATAATGTGGGGCAAGACAGCTGTAAAATAGTAGGAAGATTTTATTAATTCAAAGTTAATCATTTCATAGCCAATGATTTTGTGTTGCCTTTAAATTCTCACACCACTTAAAATACTAATAAGTAGCTAATATTTATGGAGCACTCTTGTCAGCAAACTTATGGTGCTTCAGAGGTGTCTGTGACCTAATCCCCAGAACCTGTGATTATCAGGAGGTTACAAAACAAAGAGGGATATTAAGTTTGCTAAGCAGTTGGTATTTTTCTTTTGTTTTTTCTTCTTATTTTTACAAACACTCTCCCATCATCCCTCTCTATACCCCCTCAGTCCTGGTAACCGCTAATCTACTTTCCCTCTCTGTAAATTTGCTATTGCTAGTCATCTCTTATAATGGATATTATACTTGGCCTCAGGTATCTTGGTTATTTCACTGAGCATAATGTCTTCAATTTATTCCATGTTTTTAAGTTCTTCATTTTTTCTTACAGCCAAATAATATTACACTGGGTTTAAGTACCATGCTTTGTTTATCCATTATTTGTTGATGGGCTCTTGGGTTGTTCCCTGCTTTTGGCTATTGTGAATAATGCTGCTGCAAACATTGGTGTACAAGTATCTGTTAGCAACTCTTTTTTTCACATAGAAATGGGACTGCTGGGTCAAGTGGTCATTCTATATTTAACTTTTTGGGAAACCACATTATTGCTTCCCATAGTGGCTGCACCAATTTACAATCCTACTAACAATGCACTAGAGTTCCAATTTCTCTGCATCCTCTAGAACACACGTTATTTTCCAATTTTAATAATAGCCTTCCTTGTGGATAAGAAGTGTTATCTCATTGTGGTTTTAATTTGCATTTGCCTAAAGACTAATACTATTGAGCATCTTTTCATGTGTTTATTGGCCATTTGCATTTCTTCTTTGGAGAAATGACTATTCAAGTACTTGTTCATTTATAAATTGGATTGTCTTTTTGTTGTTGCACTGTAAAAATCCTTTCTGTATTCTAGATATTAAACTCTTATCTGATACATGGTTGCAACTATTTTCTTCCATTCTTAGGTGGAGGTTGCCTTTTGACTTTCTTAATAATTTTCTTTGATGCACAAAATTTTTAATTTTTATGAAATCAAATTTATCTATTATATCTTTTCTTGCTTCTGTTTTTTGTGTCATACCTAAGAATCCACTCCTGAATACCAGGTCATAAGATTTTCCATTATGTTAATTTTCTAAGAGTTTTATAGCTTTAGCTCATATTTAGGTCCTCAATCCATTTTTTTAAGGAGGTACTGGGGATTGAACCTGGGACCTCCTACATGGGAGGCAGATGCTCAACCACTGAGATACATCCACTCCCTCCTCAATCCATTTTAAGTTGATTTTTGTATATGGTAGGAGGTAAGGGGTCTAACTTCATTCTTCTGCATGTAGGCATTCAGTTTTTCCCAACACCTTTTGTTGAAGAGACTCTTCTCTCCCCACTACATGTACTTAACACCCTTGTCAAAAATCAACTGGCCATAGATATGTGAGCCTATTTCTGAACTTTCAACTCTGTTCCATTGATTTATTTCCCTAGCTCCATGCCAGTACCACATTGTTGTGATTGGGGTTGGAACAGCTCCCTGGAATAAATAAATGGATGACCTCAGGGTAGGAGGAGTGAAGTCTCAAAAATATAGGATACAACTTAGCTGAAAACTCCACAGGAATGCTGAGGTTCTTGAAATCAGACAGGGCATCTTTAGGGTGATGAAATATTTAAGGAAAATGTAATTAGCATTGTCTTTGGGCCCAAGGAGACCAAAACCAGGAAAATGGAGATTACCTTCCTTTTTATTATTAATTTTTTGTACTGTGTTAATTATAAGCCTGGCATGGGATTTGTGGCATGTCTTCTCCACCATTATTATGACTATAAATTTCTTGAGACAGAAGTGATTTATCACACATGCATCCCCACAGTACCTATCACAATACAGTGCCTTGCACATAGTTAGCTCTTAATGAGAATTGTTGTGTGGTGTTTTCTTTTGTTTTAACTTTTTATTGTAGTAAGATATATACAACGCAGAATTTCCCATTTTAACCACTTTCAAGTATAAAATTCAGTAATACTAATTGCATTCACAATATTGCACTACCATCATAATATGCATTACCCCAACTTTTTTATCACCTCAAATAGAAACTCTGTACCCACTAAGCAATAATTCCTTCTTCCCCTCCCCCATCCCAGTCCCTAGTAACCTGTAATCTCTGTATGACATTTGCGTCTTCCAGGTATTTCATACAAGTGAGCTCATATAATACTTGTCTTTACAAATATATATATATATATATATATATATATATATGGTTCATCCATGTTGTAACATGTATCA
>JAQZBX010043815.1:0-21548 GCA_029593785.1 Cabassous unicinctus | reverse complement strand
AAAAAAAAAAAAAAAAATAAAGCAGTTATGCTAATTCACACTTCAGTAGGGTATGAGATTTTCTCTGCTCCATTTCCTAACTAACATATGATAGTGTCAGACTAAAATGTTTAATATCTATTTGGAGTCCCTCTTTTGTAGAGTATATAATTGAAACTTTGTCCTATTTTTCTGTAGGTTCTCTGTGTTTTTTTTTCCTTAATGATTTATAGATGTTCTTTGTATTCTGCATACTAGTGCTTTCTCAGTTACATTGTTGCAAAGATCATTGCAATATGGGAGACGTTTTTTAACTTCAATGTAATTGAATTTATCAATTTTTCCTTAGGGTTAGTTCTTTTCATGTTTAAGAGATCCTTCCCTACTCTGAATTAAAAAAGATATTTTACTATATTTTAAATACTTCACAGTCTTGCTTTTTATATTTAGGTTTTTAATTCCCACGGAAGTAAGTTTTGTGTACTTGTGAAGAAAGGCCCAATTTTTTCTCCATTATAGATAAACCAGTGCTTGTACAGCACCATTTTTTTTTTCTTTCAATCTATCCTTTCTCCTCTGATCTGCCATGCTATTTTGTCATGTATCAAGTATCTATTTATGCATAGGTCTGTTCTGGCCTCTCTATTCTGTGGCATCGGTCTATATGTTCCTAAGCTAATACCACATTATCTTAATTATGACACATTTATAATGACTCCTGATAGCTGGGGGGAGCAAGTCCTCCCAACTTCTTCAAGAATGTTTTGGATAGTCTACAGTTTTTGCTTTTCTATAAAATCAGCTTATCAAATCCTTCCAAAAAAAATCTGCTGGATTTTGCTTGGGATTGCAATAAGTCCTTCAGTCAATTTGGAAGTAATTTATAGCTTTAGAATTATGAAATTTCAAATCCATAACATGACATGTCTTTCCATTTTTAAAAATATTTTTGTGAATGCCTCTTAGGAAAGTTGTGTGATTTTCTCTGCAGAGGTGTAGATCTTTTTTTTTTGAGTTAATCCTATGTCCTTCATATACAGGAAGTAGTATTTGTTTAAAGTGTTTTGTTTAACTTTCATTTTCTAATGATATATGAGTGGTAAGAGGCTAAAACGGTCAAAGTATCAAAACTTGACAGGGATACTAACAGAATGGAAAACTGCAGACCACTCCATGATCGTCCCATGACCATAAATGCAAAAGCTCATCAAATTCAGCACTGTGTAAAACAATTTATCTTGACCAATTTGGATTCACTCCAGGAATGCCAGGCTGGTTTAATGATTCTAATATTAGAAACTTCATTTACTATAATTCACCATATTGATGAATAATGGGAGCAAAAGATATGAACATTTCAATAACACACACAAAAGAATTTGGTAAAATTGAACAGCCATTCAATATTTGCAAAATAGTAATGGAAGAAAACTTCCTTAACTGAATAAAAATGAAACCTAATCTCCAAAAAAGCTTATGACAAACATTATCCTTAGTGGATGAACACAGAAAACATCTACTTTAAGATGAGAAGATTCCAAGGAGCCCTGTAATTGCTTCCGTTTAACATTGAAGTGGAAACCCTTGCCAGCCCAGTTCATCAAGAAGAAATAAAAGGCAAATGATGTGAAAGGAAGAATCAAAACTATCATTCACAAATGATGTTATCTTCATAGAAAATTCAAAATAATTTATAGATAAATTAGAATTAACAAACAAATTTAGTAAATTTGCTGGATACAAACCCCAATATACACAAATCAAATTTACTGCCTATATACTAGCAGCCAACAGTTAATCTAAGTGTAGAAATATGCCATTTGACATGACATAACAATATAAATTACCTACGAATAAATTTAACAAATATTTACAAAACTTTTAAGGACAAAATTAGAACATTTTATCAAAATAACATTAAAGTCCATACCATGTCCATGGATTGGAAGTCTCAAAATCATAAAAATTGCAATGCTACATCAGTTGATCTGTAGATTTGATGTAATTTAAATCACAATATGAACTTTTTCTTTTTGAGGAAAGTAACAATCTGGGTCTAAAATTTACATGGAAAGACAAAAAAATTACCATCCCACTCCTTCCTGAAGAATAACAAAGGAAGAAGATTTGCCGTACTAGGTATGAAGAATTATTATATGATTGGTATCTGTAAAAGCAGAGACACACAGAAAAATGCAACAGATTAGCAAACTCATAACCAGAACCATATATATGTAGAAACATGATTTATGACAGAACTTGCATTAAAGATTGACTTTACAATAAATGGAGCTAGGCAAACTGATTATTCATATGCAAAAAAGATGAAATTGAATCCTTATTCCCACAGTATCCATCCTGTTCCAATGAATACCACATGTGTGAAAAATTTAAATGTGAAAGGCAGAACCATGAAACCTATAGAAGACAATATAGGAAACTATCTTCATGAACTTGGACTAGAGAATGATTTCTTAAAAACACATATATACACACATGAACCAGAGGATATATGATGGATAAATTTGACTACACTAAATTAAAAACTTCTGTTTACCAAATGGCACTATAAAGAAAGTGAAAAGACAAGCCCAAAAGAAGATACTTGCAACGTGCAGAGCTATCTAAAGAATAATAACCAGAAAATAGAAAATATTTCTACATATCAACTATCAAGAAATAATAAAAAACAACCCAATAGAAAAATAGGCAAAGGACTTGAATGGTACTTTACAGAAGAGAATAACTGAATGGCCAATAAAGCTATAAGATCTTCAGCTTCCATAGTAATTAGGTAAATGAAAATTAAAACACTGTAAGATATCCTTTCACATCCTCCACAGTGAGAAATAATTGAAATGTCTGACAAAAAACAAGTGTGGATGAGGATTTAGATCAATGGGTGCTTTTATACACTGCTGATGGTATTATGAATTCATACCACAAAATTAGGAAACATCTTTGCATTCTCCAGTCAAGTTGAACATGTGCATCCACTCCTGGGTGTATCCCAGATACTATTGAAAATGCCTATTAGGACATATAAATATACAAAAATATTCATAGCAACCCTCTTTGTAAAGGGAAAAATCTAGAAACTGAAACAGTCAACATTAGAATAGATAAATTGTGGTGTATTAAGAAAGTAAAGTACAATACAGCAGTGAAAATGAAGTGCACTACAATGTTAGAGAACAACATGAATTCAATTCAGGAATGTAATTTTGAATGTTCTTTTTCTTAAACTGGGTGGTAGGAGCACAGGTGTTTGTTTTATTGTTATTCTTTATCCCTTATACATATTTTATAAATATTATTTTATGTTTATACAATATTATAAAAGATTTTAGAAGAATTGCTATTTTATGAAATACATTATTTATGCAATTATAGCAATATAAAGTACAAATTAAAAATCAAAAACATCACCACCAGAAATACATATTAGGTGGTCATCATTCTGTAGCATTATTTATGCAGATATGCAGAGAGGATAGACAGAAAAAATATTAGTGGAATTATCTCAGATATGTAGTGTTCATGATGATCCTCTACAAGATGCAGTAGTTTAAGACAACATGATTTATTTATTCATTTACTCATGATTCTGTAACTGAGCAGAGTTTGGCAGGATGGCTAGAGTTACTCATGTGGTTGTTACATTTAGCTGATAGCTTGGCTGGGGTTGGAATATCGATGATAGCTTCACTTCCATGTTTGCAACCTTTGCTGGGATGGCTGGGATTGCTCAGGGCTTACTGGCTGGTTTGTTTGTTTGTTTTTTTCATGATCTTTTATCACCCAGGAGATTCCAAGATGGTGACAGCTGAAGCTGCAAGTCTTTTACTATCTAAGCACAGAAGTCTTAGAACATCTCTTCCATGCATTCAATTGGTCAAAGGAAGTTACAAGGCCAGAACAATTTCATTCAACAATTATTATTTAATATCCACGATGTGCTAGGTAGGGACTGTTTTAGCCACTGAGAGAGCAATGAGCCAAAGGACAAAAATTCATTTTCTCAAAAAGCATACATTCAAATTATTCAGACAGTGATGGCAATATGTCATTTTATACCAGAAATCAATAAAATTTGTCTGAAGAAAAAAAAAGTTTGGTTGATTTAAATAAGAGAATAAGACAAGTTATAATTACTGATCTTCGTAATCTACCTGAGCTCAGATAGAACTAAGAGAAGAAAGGTTGCCAGAAATATAAATCTGCTTGAGATTCCATTCAAAAGGATTCAGCAAATACCTGCTATGTACTGTGTATCTTTGCTAGTGTAAAGATGGGGGAATATCTTGGAAGCATTTGATTTCATTCAATTTAATAAGGAACAGTTGGACATATGTGTGAGGCACAAAAAAGATACAAAGGTAAGAAACACAGTACCCTTGCCCTCATGGTGGCAACAATATTGAATACTCATAACTATAATGCCAGGGAAGTAAGTAAGTATAAATGAAGTGCTATGGGGTTAATAGAAGCTAATTTCTCATTCAATCGTGAGAATCACTGACCCTTCATAGACGAGATAGCATTTGAGCTGGTTTTTGAATATTGACTACATTTTCAGTAGGGAGGGTGTGGTAGGTTTGAAGGAGAATGGAACAGCTTGACATGTCCTGTTGCCATCAGTTCAGACAGTGGCTGAATATTTCCTCCCTGTTTCTAGCTGAAGCAAGCTGGTGTGGGGATTAATGGTACTTCAATGATTTCCATTTTCTACTTGAATTCCTTGTTTAAAAGACCTATTTACACTACTGCTCTGGGTGACACCTATGTTTAGAGATGTCCACTAGTTGAAAATGAACAAACAGAAGCTGGTATTTCTTATCTCTAATGGATGTTCTGCAAATCCCTTAGCTTTAGCATTTTGTGTGCAATGAATTTTAAAAAATGAATAAGAGGAATACAAAGTGATGGATGCATACATCCAGGTGCTTTGTGCAAACATCACAATTTTTTTCTATCAAGATGATTTTAAGCATAGGATATGCAGTTTGGATGTGGCTGACACAGAACTGTGTGTGTCTTCTTACTCATTTCCCCCTTTGTTAAAAATGGACTTGTGTTTGTTGTGGAGAAACCCTCAGGTTTCTCATCTCTCAATTTGCTAACCTCCACCATGCTGATACTGATTTTCACCAATTTATTCTCCTACAAAAGGCTAAAATGAGTCTGAACTGCCTACTGCAGCCATGTCTCCTTTTGTGGTGCTCTGGTTTCTCAGACAAATATCTATGCTGTATCACAAGCATTCTCTCCTCTTTCTCTCTCTCTTTCTCTCCCCTTCCTCCCTCCCTTCCTCCCTCCCTTCCTCCCTCTTCCTCCTTCTTCCTCCCTCTCTCTCTTGCTCTCTCACTTTCTTTCTTTTCTTTCTCTATCCATCGTCTATCGGTCCATCGTCTATCGGTCCATCGATCCGTCGTCTGTCCATCGATCCATCGTCCGTCCATCGATCCGTCGATCTGTTGTCTGTCCATCTGTCTGTCATCTGTCTATCATCTATGTCTCTCTCTCTAACTCCTCCCTCTCTCCCTTCCTTCCATTGAATAAATATTTATTAGGCAACTATTATATACCAACCACTATTGAATGGACTTTGGATACATTTGTGAAGAAAATAGGCACAAATGTGTGTTCTATTGAAGTATACATTCTAGAAGGGGGAAAGAGAAAATAAACAATAAATAAGGAAATTATACAGTCATTGCAGTATATGGTATTATATCATTTTATTATATCAATAAAATTCTATCATTGTATTCTAAGGTGGTGGTGTTGTATCTGGGTGATAACCCAGAGATTTTTTTTCCTTTTCAACTTAATTACATCTTCTACTTTTTCTACAATGAAAATGTATTATACATGTATTTTGAAAATGTAGGAATTTTTCCTTATAAACCCATTATTCATTTTAGGGATATTATTGTGTACATTGATTGCTGTTTTATCTCAGCATGTTCTTAATAAAAAGAAACACGTCTCTCAGGTTCCATTGTCAGGAATGGCTGAGTGATTTATTCAACAACTAACTTTTTCTTTTCATGAGGCATTTAGGACTATGTCATTGTATTTGCTTTTACTGCAAAAAAATTAGCAGAGTCAAAGCTGTGGTTCATCTCTGTCCATGCAAATCTCATTTTATGGCTTACATTTTGTGTACTTACCTTTTCTTAACTTCATCTTATTTTTTTTTCTCATCTTAGTTTCTCTTCCACTCATACCTTGATTTTCTCACTCATTTAAAAAATATCCTCTTTACTTTCTATATTCATTTCAATTGAAATTCTCTGGGAATAATGTGTGCTATTAAGAAATAAAATGACAAACTTGTTAAGTAAAAAATTGGGATAAAATTACGTATATAAACCGTTAGCATTTTTGATTGTTTACCCTTTGCTAGGTCCTCTGTTAAGCAATTTATAGACATTATTTCATGAATCCTCATAACAATCCCTTGTGGTTGGTTCTACTATTTCTTGTAGTTTTCAGATATATAAGCAAACCATTAGAGAGCTTAAATAGTTTGCCCCAGCTCAGTTTGCCCCAGAAAATATGTTGCATAAGAAAAATGACTGAAGGAAATATGCCAGGCTATTAAGTAGTTTCCTCTTAATTGGGGATTTTTGGGTATAATTGCAATTTTTCTACATTTCCCCCCAAATTTTACAAGTGTATTATTTTTAATCAGTAGGAAAAAATTTAATGTGAACCTACTAACCTGAACACCCATCTTAAACTAGGTGATTTTGGTAATTTTCCATAATATTGAATCAACAAATTCCGATCTGCTCAATTATTTGCAGTTGTGTATCCTTCTCTTCCCTGTTCCCCCCCACCCCGCCCACAATTATTTCTCCCTGAATATTCCAGCCATCCTCAACTGTGTATTATATAAATCACCCTCCTGCAAAGGCTCTCCCAGTTGGTAGCTTAATGGTCAACTCCAACCAGATGGGGAATGAAGAGGAATTTTTCCTGCTTAGATTTGCAAGGAGGTGCATTATCAATGAGTGCAGAGATGGGGAGATGTGACCCAGGTAGTACAAGGGATTGGGGCTGTTCTGTGAGCATGTTGGCAAAGCCAGGCCAAGAACATTTCGACAATGCAGCAATGCAGCTGGTGATTTGCGCACACACAACACACAAACTTAACCCTCACCACAAACAATCTTTGGATATTTTTGAAAGCTGACATCTTTTTTTACAAAATACTAGTGCCTTGATTTTTTTCACCAAAAAGATAGAGCTCTATGAAGAGGCATCATGTCCTAATGGAAAATACACTGAACTGAGATCATCATATCACCATTTTTATTTATGAGATCTTAGGAGACTTACTGGTTTTGAGCCTCTGTTTTCTTCATCTGTAAATATGTGGATGATGATATATAACTTTACTGCCTATGTCACAGAGTTGTTTTCTGGAGCAAATGAAACAGTATATGTTGCAGCTCTTTGTAATCTTTAAAAACCAGTACAAATGTTAATAAAAGGCATTCTTTTTATTTTTCACTGAAAATATTCCCAGCTCATTGCATGCCAGAGGCGAATTTTTCCTAAAATGATTTACAGTAAAAGAAACCTACTAGGATTTGAACTTCATCCTTGAGTGTTTTCAGTGTTGCTTATCTAACATGTAGATGGACAGAGCAGGAAGAGGAATTAGCAGATCAACCACTGTAACATTTATAGCTTGTCCAGGTTGTGAGCTCAAGCCATTGTTTTTTCCATATCTGCTTCAATTCTTTTCTCACTTATTATATGATCATTAGCATTGAAAGCATGAAGAAAATCCTCCTTTTCCCTTTAGAGATTTCTTTATCCTAGGAAAAAGAAATAAGAAGAAGCTGTTAGTGAATGTGCAGATGCTCCTGGGGTCTCCGTGTTCTGAAAAGAAGTAGTGCAACCCCTTTCTGGGGTGGAAACGTCTTGTTGCCTTTTGCTACTCCTGATGCCCAGGAATGCAGAGCAGTCGGAGTGGCAAGGGCTAGGAGAGGCAGCTGCAGCATCGAGGTGAGATGGCCTTAAAGGAGGTCTTGCCCACAGCAGAGACGACTTCTGCAGCCATCCAGGAATTTTGTTGGAAACCAAAAGAGCTGGAGAAGAGGAATTGGGAAGGAGCAGAACTGAACTCCGACAACTGGACTTGTGAGGTTACCAGAGCTGTGCTTGTTTATCCAGATCCAGTGGCTGGGCCTGCTTTAGGTTCATGTAGTGCTGCAGAACCATGCATGTTTTCATTGTGAACATTAAATAAATATTTAAGAAATAGTGGCTGTTCACACAGTGGGGTTTGGAGACCAAGATGGCAAAAAATAGTGGAGGGGGGGCGGGAAAGCTAAACATGTACATGAATTGAGCCTGACTCATTTCCAGAACTTGTATGGTAAATAGGGACCTTCTCCATGCACCAGTGAAATTATAAAAATAATTAGGATGTTTCAGGATTGGGATAGACATCAATGGTCTAAGTAATTAAAAGGTAACTAATCAGCATATCAAGGCTCTTCGACTCCACTATTTTTTGCATGAGTAATCCTTCATATTATTCCAATATCCTGAGACAATTTTTTGGTGGAGTTAAATTCAAACAGCTCAAATGAATATAGTTAATTGAAGCTTACAAAGAACTGGGGTATGATGTGGTTAAATGGCAGTACTAATAGCATACTTAACTCCAGGAAAATGATTATTGAGGACACAAAAGATGTATCATGACATCCAGCATAGAATAAGTGGAACATACCAAGGAAGATAGGAACAGTTAGTCAAACTGGTTAAAGAGCATTATCAGTTCTTACTAAGGAAGATGTAGAGAGTTGAATCAGAACTTCCTGAGAATAATGCATTGGAGCAAAGAGCCAAAGAAAGAGTGGATTAAAAATACATGTGCTCTCTCTCTCCAACACCTGCAACAGGCAGAACTGGGAGTATGCGGACATCCCCATTCTGTGCTAGGTGAGTCTTGGGAAAAAACTATGTATCTGAATGACCAAAAAAAATATGGGAAGGAATGCAAAATCTGTGCCAGGCCATTCACTGAGCTTCACTGGTGCCTGGGTCTGCATGTGTTTCAAGAAGAATGAAGTGTGCCAAACCTGCAGCAAATTGAAAAATGTCTGTTACACCTGCCTTTTGGGCCTAGAATATGGCCTGCTCACCCAGGTTTGTGATGCGGGGTTGTCTTTTAAGGATGGCATGTCAAAGTCTGATGTCACCAAAGAGTACTGCACACAGAATACAGACAGAGAGATTTCTAACTCTGATGGGACATGGCCAGTCAGCATGCTGTGGGAAAGCCACATCCACCAGTGACAAGCTGCTCAAACTGGCCCAGACCACACCCTGCTATAAAGAAAATCACTTGCTCCTTCTGGGTGAAAGGGGAGTATAAGAGAGGAGAATCCATGCGGACATGAGAAGCCTATAGATCCAGATGACCCCCTTGCTGATCAGAATATCAAGGACTAATATGGAATCAATAACCCTGTGCCCTCTAAAGCGGGCTTCACCAATGCTATGTCTGGACCTGCCAGGGGACAAGACTATCACCACGTTATATGTTGGTGGTCTGGGAGATACCATTACAGAGACAGATCTAAGAAATCATTTCTACCAGTTTGGGAAGATTCATGCTGCTCACCTTTTTGCAGAGACAGCAGTGTGGTTTCATCCAGTTTGCCACAAGGCAAGCTGCAGAAGCACCTGCCAAATAAATCCTTTAATGAGTTGATTGTCAATGGCTGCAGACTCAACACGAAATCGGGAAGATCCCAAGCAGCCAGAGGAAAAGAAAAGAAAATGCAATAACAGACTCTGGAATCAAGCAAGAACCCATTCCAGGACTGCCGAGGGCTCTTCCTCCTCCTCCTCCTCCTTCTCCCCCTCCAGCAGCAGCAGCAGCAGCAGCAGCAGCAGCAGCAGCAGCAGCAGCAGCAGCAGCAGCAGCAGCAGCAGCAGCAGCAGCAGCAGCGCAGAAGTCTCTGCCAACTACTTCAACCACCCCCAAGTGATATTCATTTCAGTTCAGAGATGGAGGTGGTATCTGCCAGCCTTTTCCAATGTAAAGTTACACTATTTTCCCTTTGTAAATAGTAAGTATTTTGTGGCGGTAGAAACTTGAAACTATGTAAGTATCCTGTTCTTCATCAAGCGTTCAACTTATTCACTTATTTATTTTGGATCCAATGTTTCCTAGTTTCTTCAGTGGGTTCTAATTAATTACTGTCATGATTTATGTCAATGCATACTTTGCTTTGCCCCAGCTAATGGCTTTAGGACTGAGTTGTATGGGGAGGGAAGAGAAGGAAAGAGAAGGGATAAAAGAAGACGGGAAGAGATGGGAAGGGAAGGAAAGTGAAGGAGAGGAGGATGAAGAAGAGCTATACTTTATTTATTTTTGATTACTTAAATTTCTATTTCTAGTCCTATCATGTCTGGCAGATGGAAAATTTATCTTTAGTTTTTATGGGTTCTACTCCAATTCTTCTGGGGCTGTGTTGAAGTACAAGAGGGATTACATTGTTCTTAGGTATTCATCGGAAGACCTTCTGGTCCTTGGCCATGGGTTCACCCAGGCTAATGCTGAGCACCCTTGTCTCTATCTACATAGCTTCTCCCAATCAGGAAACCACTGCTTAATTGCTTGTTGGGAGCCACAGGGTTTTCTCTCCTGCTTCTGGACCCCTCTTTGGAGATAAGCCCTACGCAGATCTACTGTTTCTTTTGCTCCTAATTCCAATCCAGGAAATTTTTTCTGGTATTGGGGTGGGGTAGTGTAGGGAAGCCCCAAGCTATTCATCCTGCTTTCCCCAAACATTTAAATTATACCCCAATCTTCTAAGTTGTCTTCAAGGCTTGAACTTTTGGAGCATAAAAACCAGAGTGAATCACATACTGTTTTTTTCTGTCATTGAGACTGTATGAGTCTGCTAAAGGTGTGCCAATGCAAAGTACCAGAAATCTGTTGGATTTTATAGAGGGTATTTATTTGGGGTAAAATCTTCAGTCCCAAGGGTGTAGAAAGTCCAACTCAAGGTACCATAAGAGGTACTTTCTCACCAAAGTCAGCTGTCATGTGTTGAAGCAAGATGGCGGGTGATCTCTGTTGGGTTTCAGCCTTCCCCTCTGGGCTTCCTCTATCAGTCTTGGCTCTCTTCCCTAGGTTAGCAGTAAGCTATCAGGAAAATGGTCCGTCTCTCCCTGGGGGCTTTAGCTGTTTGAGCCTTCTCCTTTCTGTCACATGGCAGGATGAAAATGACAAAGTTCTCTCCTCAGTGTGTCTTCTTGAGTGAGTGTCCATTTATATCAGCCCACCAAGAGGGCAGGGTTTCAACCTGAGTCACGCCTTACTGACATGGTTGAATCAAAGCCCTAATCTTAACAGGTCATTTAATCAAGGGCCCCTCAACTGAATCCAATATAACCAAAGGGTATCACACCCAGAAGAATAGATTAGTTTACAAACAGTCTTTCTCTTTTTGGGATTCACAAAAATAACCTCAAACTGTCACAGCCAACTCCATAACATTCTAGGGTGGGCAACTTTCCAGGAATTATTGTAGGTAAGTACGTGAGCCTGGCAGACCCTGCTTAAGTGTTGGAGTGAAAATTTGATGTTCTGAGTATGTACATCTAGGGCAGAAGCTCCCTTAAATAATTCTATTTTTTTTTTGTCTCAGAAAATGAGCAAATACAATCATTTTTAGTTATAATTGTTATCTGATTCAAGGCAGTCACTAAACTGGCTGCTACCCCATAAACATCTCGGGAAATTTGAATATGGACTGAGTATTAGATGATATTGCTGATTTTGTTAAAGGTGATAGTTAATATCATAGTTTGTAAAAGAATTTCTTTATTTTAAAAAGATGAATGCTGAAATGTTTAGGGGTGAGATGAAGCCTGCAATTTTCAAATGGGTCAACAAAAATGTGTGTGTGTGTGTGTGTGTGTGTGTGTGTGTGTGTATTTATCTCTCTTCCCTTTTCCCTACCCTTTTCTACCTCAAAACACAGAGCAGATGCTGAGTGAGAGGGAGGGAGGGAGAGGGAGGAGAGGTAAGGCACATATGACAAAATATTAACAATTGTTAAATTTAAGTGAAGGGTTTGAGAATGTTCACTGTAATATTATTGTAACTTTTCTGTAAATTCTGCAAACTGAAAAAAAGATTGGGAAAACACAGCTTGGGAGTGATCAGAGTGGTTAGAATTCCGAATATGCCACTTACTAGCTGTCCTGGGCAGTTATTTAAATTCTCAAAGCCTCACTTTCTTCTTCTGTAAATAATGATAATAATGGGAAGGAGGAGAAGTAAAACATTACCTACATTTGTAATGTTTTCATGAGGATAAACTGAGATCATATATCTGAAGCACTCAGCATATTTTAGAAAGTGCTTGATGCTTATTACATACAGCCGTTTCGTTTTCATTATAAGCATGCCTTCAGACCCCTTGTGGGTCGTGAGATTTTAGGGAATGATGTGGGGTGCTCTGGGTTCATTCAGCTCTGAAGCAGAGAGGGACTTTGGCAGTCTAGAGTGCTTGGGGGTTCTTTGATAGCTATCATGGCGTAGAGGTGGGCCAACTATTCCACAACTTTATTTGAAGTTGAAGCAGCTGTGGGCCTCCTACAGGCTTCCTAGGTTTATGGCAATACTGGGTTAGCAAGAGACTGGAAGAAGAAAAGTTCTTGGATCCTCCCACAGCTCCTTCCTCTTGGTGAGCATGCTAGGAATCTTCCTTTGGAGAGAGATCCAGGTTGTAAGGAGATGTGCTGTGGATAATATGCTCCCTGAAATGAAGAAATAATTTCTTTTCAGTTAAGAGTTTGACTTGTATAACAAGTAGGAAAAGGAATGCATTTTCTTCCTGTCTTGACAACCTGGTCTGGGTATTCATTTACTCATTCACTCACCCACCCACTCACTCATCCATTCATCTAGGTAATATTTATTGACCACCTATTATGTGACAGACAGCTTTAGATGTTGCTTTCTTAGATCTTGCTCCATCTTTTTCAGCCCTTCCTTCCTCAACACCCAGAACAGATGCTTGGAGAGAAATGAAATCTCCAGTGTATTATAAAGAAGTACTGGGATGAATTAAAAATGCCCCCCAAATGAGTGAACCTTTAGTTCTAGCCTCATCAACATAACACCCAAGTAGATTGTCCCTGATCTGGTGAGCAGACTCTAGAAACCCAGTAGCAATGTCTCAAACATTTTGCCAAGGAAAGTTTCTCATCTCATTTCCTTGAAGCTTTGGGGCTATATTGTCAGTTTTCCAAAGCTGGCTAGTGCAAATACCACACAGTGGGTTAGCTTACCAACAGGAATTTATTAGCTCATGGTTTTAGAGGCTAGAAGTTCCAATTCAAGGCCTAGGCAAGGATTGCTTTCTCCTGGGGCTGGAGACATTCTGGTGAAGGCAGTCCTCCAGCACATGGTGATGTCCTTGGTCTTCCCACGCAGCCCTTCTTCAACTCCTGGATTCTTCTCTTTATAAGACAGATTAAAACCCACCTCATTTAGTTGGATCATATCTTAACTAAAAATTACATCTTCAAGAAGTCTTAATTACATTGGGTTCACACCCAGAGGAATGTGGATTAAGATTAAGAACATGTCTAAACTGGGAACATAATTCAGTCTACCACAATTGTGTGTACTGTGTTGGAGACTTACACACACAGTAGCAAGTGCTGTAGTATGGTTTTCTTGCGCCAACTTTCTTGTCCATGAGAAAAACATTCTGGCGCTTCTCTTAGCTACTCGGTCATGTTATCCATTGCTCCTGCTATTCAAATTAGGTTGAGAACCTCATTCCTTTCAGAGAGTATCTTATGGTTAAGTAAATATATTTGAAACTTATTATCTTAAAAGTTCCAATTATGGTAAATATGAGCCTATACTGAAACTGTAAACAAAGCAAGTTTTTTACTGAGAGGGTTTTAGACTATTTTAACTTAACTTTTGTTCATGAAAAGTATGGCTTAGGAAAAAAGTAATGAAATTGTAATGCATCAGAAAAATAACTATTCTAGATATTTGAATGATATGGAGAAATCTGTCTTGGAATTTTATTAATTTACATGTCAGGAAGAACAATATTTTAAAGTTGAAATATGACAAAGTGAAATGAATTTTCCTCTTTTTTCCTACCTCAATAACTTAACACTAATTACTTAGCACAGTTTCTAGCAGATCGTATGTTCACTATATTGAATACAATAAAGATCAACCTAGGATGCAAGTTAAAGAATGACTTATTAACCAATTGCCAGAGAATTCGGTTGCTATTTTGTTGACAATTTTGTCCTGTGTAGGTAGTAGAATGCCCCCATTAGCTAATGAAAAGGTTAGGGAAATGTATATTGAAAAAAGGAGGAGAATGAAGTCAAAAGGCAGGGTAGAAAAACAAGAAGTAGGAATATTTCAAGTTTATAGTTTCTATTATTTTCACTGTATTTTTCTTAGGCTAACAAGGTACAAAAGACTGTATAGTACATTTATGGTGGTTTAAAAGGTATATCTGTCATTCTTTGACACTCCTCCCATTGCAAAGTGGGATCAATGTCCCCTTCCTCTTGAATCTAGGCTCACCTTAGTCACCCACTTAAAATTAATAGAATGCAGAAGTATGTAAGTGATGCTGTGTGATTTCAGAGGCTAGATCAGAAAAGGTCATGTGGCTTCTGCTTAGTTCTCTTGAGATTTTCACTCTAGGAGAAGCCAAAACCATGTGAGAAGTCTAACTACCCAAAGGGCACCATGCTGGAGAAGGCATGTATAGGCACTTGAGTCAACAACCCTAGCTGAGCTCCTACCCAGTGGTTAACCTCAACTGCCAGCCAAGTGATTGAGCCATCTTGGACCCCCAGCCAAGAAGCCTTCAGATGACTACAGCCTTAGTGGACATCTGAATGCAACCGCATGAGAGAACTAAGTTGGAGCTGCTTAGCAGAGCCTTTCTCAAATTCCCAACCCTCAAAATTGTGAGCAAAGTAAAATGATTATAGTTTATACCACTATTTTTGGGGATAATTTTTATACAGACAGAGTAACTGGAACAATGATCTTGTCTCATAGAGTTTAAGGAAAAGTAAAACAAAGATTTTGAATGTCATTATTTTGCTGTGAAAATACCAGAGCAGCACTTCCCTTGCCAGAATCCTGTTTTCCATTTCACATATTACTCTGCGTCTCCCCATCCACCACGTCCCCATCATCTCCTTTGGTCATTTCCTATAGCCTTGCACTAGCCCCAAGTCTTAGCAAGCCAATTTGGACCAGGTTTTTCCCAGACTTGTTCATTATTCTAAGAGTCTACAGCTTTATAAGATCTGCATGAAGAATTATTGTCAAAACTAGCAGGAGAAAAGTATATATGTTTTGCTCAAAGCCACTGATTAGATTTTGAATTATTTTGCTTCTCTTTAGCATTCCAAGAATGAGATGTTTATATTTCCAAGATTCTTTTCTGCTGAATAACAGACTACAAATCATGGTATAAATGACTTCTGTTATGAATTGGCCATGTGGGGTTGAAATTCCTTTTCCCTTCTCCCTTTATGATTTCGGTCAGACTTACCTTCGTTACATTACCATGAAAGCAAGAGGAATATGTAAAGCTAAGTATTTTTCTTGACAAAGTATGGACTTTTCACATTTTGCCTTTGTTATAGGCACAGGCTCATTCCCAAACATAGATTTAGGAAAGAATAAATGGACAAGTAACAGAGAATTCTAATAATTCAATAGCTATTTGAGGAGAAGCAAGTCTTTCTTTTTGTTCTTTCTCTCTTGACACAAAAGAGAATTTATCACTTATCACTTCAGTTTTCCTTCCTTTCCTTTTTTGCCCTAGAGACAAGTCATTTTGTTTTTTTCTTATTCATTCAGCAGATATTTATTAAGCACCTACTATATGCTTCCCCCTTTCCTAGATATGGGAATATATCAGTGAACAATGTAAAGTCCCTGCTGTAATAGAGATTGCATAAATTAATTGGTATTAAGTGCTATGGAGAAGACTAAAACACAGTGAAAAGGATAAGTAGGGATGGGGGAGGAGCAGCTATTTGTATTTTAATTTAGGGTGGTCATAGCCTTTTTGATAAAATCAGGTTTGAGCAGGAATCTGAAGGAAATTGTAGTATACAGAATAATTCTCTCCTTGCCCCCAAAGATTTCCATGCCTTATCCCCAGAATCTGGGTATCTGTTACTTTATATGCAAAAGGATCTTTGCAGATGTGATTAAATTAAGAATCTCAAGATGGGAAGATTAACCTAGAGGGAGGTAGGAGGTTTCAGAGTCAGACAAGGAGATGTGGCAACTGAAGAAGAGTAAGAAAGATTGGAAGACACTACAATCGGGAAAAGGCAAAGAAATGGATACTCCCCTAAAGCCTCCAGTGCGTAGTCCTGTTGAGACTTTGATTTTAGGACTTTTCGCCTCCAGAATTTGTAAGATAATAAATTTGTGTTGTTTTAAACCACTGAGTTTCCGATAATTTGTTATAATAGAACTGGAAACTAATACGAGGTGAGGAAGAAGGATTTTCAGATAACTGGAGAAAGAGCAAACCAGGAGGAAAGCCCTGCAACGGCAAAGGCTTGGGGGTGGGGGCAAATAGTACAAGTTGAAGAGCAGAGAGGAGACCCTGCGGCCAGGGCAATGAGTCGGGGTAGACTGGCAGGAGACGAGCCAGCGAGCTGGGGGATCTGGAGACCCAGATCTTTATTCTGAGTGAGTTGGGAATTCCCCCAAAATATGAAGCGTTCATTACAACTGAAAAGATATCACCCAATTTATTGTTTGCCCTTTGCTTTCCCCAATGTGTGGAAGTTTCTAATTTTTATGTCATCAAATCTGTTAAAAGTTTCCTTTATGGATTCCTCCATTGCTTATATGTTTAGAACTGCCTTTCACGTCTCAGGATTAATTCAACAACCAGTTGCAATTACTTCCAGTGTTTCATGGTTTCATGTCTACATTTCACTTTTTTATCTGGAATTCATTTTTCATACACAGTATTTAGGTGAGGGTCTACTTTATTTTTCTTAACTTTTCTGTCCCAATTTTCCCAACAATATTAGCTAGTTCATGCAACAGTATTCTCAACAATAGTAGTTAGTTCATGACCTTCCCACTGGTGTGACACCTCTTTATGAAATATTAAATTCTTATGCATATTAAAATCTATCTCCTGGCTACATACTTTGATCCATTCATCTGTTCCTATGTTCTAGATCAGACTCTTCAGGTCTCTAGCAAAGTGCCTAGAAATATTTTTTGAACAACTTGCCAAATGTGCAGGAGAAAGAGAGAGTTTGGCTCATTTGGAAAATTAAAATCAATTGTTCACATTGTTGAACTGTAGGGAAAAGGAGGAGGAGAAGAAAATTGGAGGGATGAGGCTCGAGGCATAGGTAAGGCTTGTTAAGTTAAGCTCAGTAGTTTATACTTTATGGCAAGGCCAATGGAAAACTATTAAAAGATTTTAAGCAGAGAAGTGACATGATCACATACGGTATGCCAAGGCAATCATATTCAAAATGAACTCAGTGGAAAGCTAGAGCTCAAAGCCAGAGGTAACCACATAAGAATTTAAATCCGCTAGACCTTGGGGGAGGATACTGGACTTCCCAGTGCCTTCCCAGGATTGAGCCTGGCTGACATTTGAGTTATACAGAGCAGGTTAGATAAATGATGGCACATGCATGTGCACAGTCCATAGTGGAATAAGCACCTAGCCCCAACGTTACAAACAATGCTGTAGAAGAATTCTTAATGGAGAGTTATTTCTGAGTACTAGGTAGATTAATGAGTGATTGTAATATTTTCTATTGCTTGTTTAAATGTTATTTTTATAAAAACTTGCTATACATTTTGTAGTCAGAAAAGGTAAAACATTTGAATTCTGTGTTTTCTCGGTTTTATATATCTGGAATGATCCTTTTCTCTTTCACACATGAATAACTACTCACTTGAAGATAATATCCTTGTGTCATGACTTTTCCCCCAGAAAATCTTATAGCCTTTTCCCCATTTTCTTTTGGCATTTTTTTATTGGAGAGAATTTTGAGGCCAACAAAATGTTTTTTATCCTTTGTAGGTTACAACCTCCCCCCACTTTTTCTCCTAGAACATGTTAATCCCTTTTGATGTGAGTATTTTAATCTTTTTGTTTTTAAGCTCAGAAAAATTATGACCTAAAAGTGTCCTGCTTTTGTCCCTGTGACCATTGCTAATTATTTGAACTGATTTTCAGGTAAGTCCTCTATATTTATAATCTCTCATAATTTTAAGCTCTTTGTCCTTTACAGCTGTATTCTAGGAAGGCTATTTTTTCTCATTTGCTTTCTTTGCCATGTCATTTCTTTTCTTTTACTGCTTCCATTGCAGATTTTAATTCTGCTGTTTCAATGTTCGTTTCCTTTGTTTCTGTATCTCACTCAGTCCTCTGTTCATCGTTAATTACTGTCTTTGCGCTTCATTTTGTTACACTAATATACCTCTTCCTTCCATATAATTTTCTGCCTCTTTCTTATCCATGCTCCCCACTTGCACCCCACTAAGAATGCCAAATGTTTGAAAAAGGTCCCTTAGTTTCTGCCAAATATCATTTTCGAAGACAGGCAAGTCTCTTTTTGTATCCTTCCTTTGAGGTACATAATTTTTTTCACAGGACACATATTAAAAATTTTTTTCTTCTGTTTACTTTTTTAAAAATGGAAAAACCTGTTCAAACCTGGTATTTGTCTTTAGTCAAGGTAAGTGGATTATACTTGATGGGTTGGGCTGGCTCGTTGGGTGCCTCTTAGCCTAGATTCAACTGGGTTCCACACATTCATTGTGTGCATTCTGCTGTGATGAGGCACTTTCTTCTCTTAGTTTCATTCTTTGAACTCAAGAGCATGTGACTCATCACAACCAGCAGTGTCCATTCTTTTCAAGGCTCACCCCATTTCTGCCTTTACTATAAATCTCTCTTTATGTGGAGCCAGAGAAAGAGAATGGAAGAGGGATAAGTATCTCTTCTGCCCCCTTTCACCCCAGAAGAGCTCTTTATTTCACTTGCTGAAGCTTGGGAATACCCCAATTATTTTTCTCAATCCAGCTCCATTGGCTTTTTGGTCACTGGGAATTTCTTTCCTTCCATATATTTCTATAATAATGCCTGTTACTCTTATTGCTGGTTTCATAGTTTTCTTCAATGGTATGTTAGTTTGTTTTCAGGAAAAGTTGCTGGAGAAGTTGCTAAGCAGAAACCATTTTATACCAAAGGCTTTATATTTCCCTCTCTTTGGTGGAAATATCTAAGTTTTGTGTTCCATTGAAATACCTTTTTTCAACATAGTTTTCTCACATGTAATATTCTACACATCCTCACAATGGCTTGGTTTGACCTTTGCTTTCATTTTACTTTAAGCTCTTAAAATCCTTTATGGAATTTGGAAGGAAATAAATAATAAGTGAATACATGAAATGAATTCCTATTTTAGCAAAAGCTGCCAAAGCACTCAGGTTAAAATAATATGTAATTTCAAAAATTAGTAATACTCAGAATTTCCAAGCCAGCTTGCAAACATTGACTACTTCTTGTAAATTAACTGTCCACCCAGCATCTTGAGTGAACATTATCATATTTATCTCTGTGCCAAGAATCAATGTACTGAGACCAATAGAAGAATTAATAATTTGATGTTTACACTGTATTCTTGTTTTGAAGCAGCTTGTGGCCATTTACAAACTTGTTAGTCATTTTGAAACGGCATCCCTGAGGATGGAAGGAAGTGTTTCTATCTCTGGAGACAATGGATTGTATGGTGGCTACACATGGGCAAATAGGTTTTCCTGACAATATGTTTTCCATCTGAGACCTGTCTCCCTCCAGAGACCCTGCATCTCCTCAGTGTCATGCTGCCTCAATATCAGCAAATAGTCTTCTTCCAATAACAAGAATGATCTCTACCACAATTTGCAGTGACACAGTATACGGTGATAATTGTACTTAATTGCAAACATTTTGCCCAATTTCTCAAAAGTGTAATAAATGTTCAGAGAACATTTCAAGAGTAAGGGAAATTTCCAGGCAGTTCTATAATTGTGTAAAACAACCATCTTTTCTCAGAATGGTCCAAGAATGTGGAAAAGTATAGGTTCTTTCTTAAGACTTAACTCCCCAGACACCATTAGATACTCTTTATCCTGAAAAATAAACAAGGGTAGTGAATAATTTCTTCTATTTTTATAAATATTTAATCTGGAATACCTAAACAACAGATTAGTTTGGTGAAAGTTGATATGACTGTTAGAGCTCTCTGTGAAAAGTCTTCAAGAATGAAGAAGTTGATTTTTTAGGTTCATAAATTGCTAGGGTATATATAACAAATGGAGTTAATTTTTACTGTCAAACATCTTTTGGGTTCTGTCATGATTAATTTGGGTGTGTGCTGTTTAGTTTGGGATCTTTTCATGTGTCTGGTCTCTGTCTTTCATAAAGAAGATTGTTGATGCTTGGCTAGAGAGGTTTGTCACAGAAAAAGATGGTAGAACCACTGGAATTTCACTATAACAAGACAATTTCGATTTTGTACTATATTTTAGCTCCTTCAACATAGCTAAGTTATTGTGGAACTGGAAGCATCCTATTCCACTAAAAACAGTATTTTACTGCAAAAGAATGATACTAAAAGGAGGAGGGGAGGGTTGTTGGCACAAAATACTACTTGGAAAAGGATCATTTTAGAGTGTGGTTGGTTTAAAACAGTAATTCATCTAATTAATTAAATTGAATATCAAGTTATTAAAATTTTTTGTCTCCTCTATTTTGGTGACAAATATACTCATTTTCCCATTTTGTGCCTTACACTTCTCATCAGTTTTTATGGCTGTATTAGTCAGCCAAAGGGGTGCTAATGTGAAATACCAAAAATGGGTTGGTCTTTACAAAGGGTATTTATTTGGGGTAGAAGTCCACAGATACCAGGCCATAAAGCGTTATGTTTCTTCTCTCACCACAGTCCATTGCCACATGTTAGACCAAGACAGCTCTGGCGTTTGCCAGGGTTCAGGCTTCTGGGGTTCCTCTCTTCCCGGGGCTACATTTCTCTCTGGGCTTAGCTCCTGTTTCCTCCACAAGGTCAGCTGTAGACGATCGGGCGAACAGCTTGCTTCTCTTCTCCTGGGGCCTTCTTTCCAACATCAAAGCTGCTTCTCAAATCTGTTCTTGCCATGCCTTTTATATTTGATTCCCCACCCACCAAGGGGTGGGGCTCAACACCCTAATCATAACCTAATCATGCCCAGATTAACAGATCAGTTTACAAGCATGACCCAATTATGTTTTTGGAATTCATAATTACATCAAATTGGCCAACGGTTACACTCCACCCTCTGAATTCCAAAAATACATTACAATATTCAAAAAACCTTAAATCAGTAACAATTCAACTACAAAATCATATCATAATCATTTTAAAGAAATACAGTTCATCTTGAGGCAAAGTCCCATCTGCTATAGACCTCTGAAACTTACAAAACC
>JAQZBX010043814.1:0-21547 GCA_029593785.1 Cabassous unicinctus | reverse complement strand
ATTTATTTATTTTATTTATTTATCCCCCCCTTGCTGCTTGTGTTGCTGTGTCCATTCGCTTCGTGTCTTCTCTGTGTCTGCTTATCTCCCCCTTGCTGTGAGGTCTTGCCGCATCAGCACACGGCGCCGCGCGAGCCGGCCTGCCCTCACAAGGAGGCCCTGGGAAGCGAACCCGGGGCCTCTCATATGGTAAACGGGTGCTCTATCCATTGAGCCACACCCGCTTCCCGTGAGGTCTACTTTAAACTTGTGTGTTGGCACTAGACTAACCCCAGTCACTGTAAGGACCTTCTAATGGTTATATACATGGTACATTGTCCCATGGAGTTAGAAAGAGGTGTCTGTCTCTGCTTTACTTTTCTTCTGTTCTTACATATTTAAGGTTTTAAGTTACTTACTTATAGTCAAGAAATACTGAAGCAAATGTCAGAAAACAAAATGATGAACAAATACAGATAGAAACTTTAAGGAAACAATTATTTTGGTATTTTGATGCTAATTATGACTAGGATGTGAATATTGGGGATTAAAGAAATAGAACCCAGTTGTTTAGATTGTAGACTGTTTGATATTTAGTCCATGGTAAAATCTTCCATTTACATAGTACGTAGTTCTGCCCTCAAGATTGTTGAGTTTTGTTGGTAGAAAAATTACGAAATAGTTGGAAAAAATTAGTGAAAAATAAGAGATTAATTGGCATAAATAAGTTCAATTGTAATCTCAGTTGTATGAAATGATTTAAATAAGAGGTGGCTACTATGATAGTTCGGAGAACCACGGACAGCCCCAGAGGTGCTTTACTTCAAAATGTCACATTTATTGAATCTTTTTCTGTCTTCCATCTGTCTATTTATCTCTCCATTTCTCCATCTCTGTCTCTGTCTCTCTAACAGTGTGTGGGATAATAAAGATTATATAGAAACTGTTCATATTAAAAAGGTGGATTACCAAGTTAAATATGTAGTAAGTTTATACTTAAAAACTAAATGCATAGGAAAGAAGTTCAGGAGAAAATATAACAAGATGTTGAGAATGATAGTGTCAGGTTAATAACATTGCTGTAATTTTACCTTTTTTTGTCTTTTTTTTATTCTATAGTGTATTTATAATCAAAAGAATATTTAATGTATTCTATATAGTACTAATTTCCTCCCTTTTCTCCTCCCCCTTAAAGGAGAGGAAGCTTGGTAGTTTAAAGTTTTAAAACAAGGGAATTTTTCAAACTTTGCTCATTAAAGAAAGCTGTTGCCTTCTGTTTTTATTCAAAAAATTTTTATTAAACAGTTTTCAATATTGAAAGTACTAACCCTACCATGTCCTTGTTTCTTTATTTTTCCATCTCTTTGGGTTTCCAAAGATACAAATGCCTTTTATTATTGCTTTTTATTAATGTTTTTAAAATATTTTAAAAATTGTGTGCCAGACAATCTAAGGATATTCTGAAATATCTGACATTCTAATTTATTTCCTTGTCTATCCTCATGTGATGCCACTTTTCTGGTTACTCTTTCACTTTTAAGTCTGTGCATATATATATGCATTTAGAGAAGTTGTAGATTTGAAGAAAAATCATGCAGAAGATACTGAGTTCCTATATACCTCCCCTATTATTAATACTTTGCATTAGTGTGGTATCTTTGCTACAGTTGAAGAAAGAATATTATAATTGTAGTGTTAACTGTAATCCATAGTTTACATTAGGGTTCTGTGTTTGTAGTTCTATTTTGTTGTTGTTAATTTTTTTTCTAGTAACATATAACTTATGTAAAACCTAAAATTTCTCCTTTTAACCACATTGAAATATATAATTCATTGATGTCAGTCACATTCCTAATGATATGCAACCATCATCTCCTACTGACTATTTCCAAAACTTTTCCATCATCTCATATGGAAATACAGAAATTCTGTACCAAGAATTAACTCCCCATTTCCTACCCCCCAGCCCTTGGTAACCTGTATTCTAGTTTCTGACACTGTGAATTTGCTTATCCTAATTATTTCATATAAGTGAGATCATACATTTGTCCTTTTGTGTCTGACTTGCTTTACTCAACATGTCTTCAAGGTTCATCCATGTTGCTACATGTGTCAGAACTTCATTCCTTTTTACAGTTGAATAATTTCCATTTTATATACATAACACATTTTGTTTATCCATTCATCTTTGGTAGACACTTGGGTTGCTTCCACCTCCTTTGGCAATTGTGAATAATACCACTATGAACACATCTGAGTCCCTGCTTTCAATTCTTTTGGGTATATACTTGGGAGTGGGATTGCCAGGTCATGGAATTCTATACATAACTGTCTGAGGAACTGCCAAACTAGTTTCAACAGCCGCTGTACCCCTACCAACAATGAATGAGTGTTCCTGTTTCTCTGCATTTGCTCCAAAACACTTATTTCCCTCCCCCCGCCTTTTTTTTTTTTTTTTTTTTTAAAGAGATGTCAGGGATTGAACCTAGGACCTTGTATGTGGGAAGTAGGCACTTTAACCACTGAGCTACATTCTCTCTCCTATTTTCCCTTTTTCAATAGTAGCCATTTGGTGGGTGTGAAATGGTATCTTGTGGTTTTGATTTGTATTTCCCTAATGACTAATGATGTTGAGCATCTTTTCATGTGCCTTTTGGCCATTTGCATATCTTCTTTGGAGAAATGTGTGTTCAGGTCCTTGGCCCATTTTAAATTGGATTGTCTATTTGTTGAGTTGTAGGATTTCCTTATATATTCTGGATATTAAACTCGTATCAGATATGTGGTTTCCAAATATTTTCTCCCATTCTGTAGATTGTATTCACTCTCATGATGAAGACCTTGGATGCACAAAAGTTTTTAATTTTGATGAAGTGCATTTATTTGTTTTTTTGTTGCTCATGATTTTGGTGTAAACTCAAAGAAACTAGTATAACACAAGGTCCTGAAGATGGCGCCCAATGTTTTGTTCTATGAGTTTTATAGTTTTGGTTCTTAATGTTTAGGTGTTTGATCCAATTTGGGTTGATTTTTGTATATGATGTGAGGTAGGAGTCCACCTTCATTCTTTTGCATATGGATATCTAGTTTTTCCAGCACCATTTGTTGATGAGACTGCTCTTTCCTAATTGAGTTTTGTGAAAAATCAGTTGGCTCTATGTGAGGTTTTATTTCTGAATTCTCAATAATTCCATTGGTCTATATGTCTGTTCTTGTGCCAGAGCCATGCTATTTTTATTACTGTGGCTTTATAATACATCTTTTTTTTTTTTTAGATTTATTTATTTACTTTATTTTTTTTCTTTATTTATCCCCCCCACCCCCAGATGGTTCTCTCGTGTGTCTGCTCATTGTTTGCTCGCCTTCTCCAGGAGGTACCGGCAACCAAACCCATGAGAGACGAGTGCCCAATGGCCTGAGCCACATACGCTCCCCGTGGGCTGCGATGTCTGCTGGCTTGTAGCATCTGCTCATTTGCAGTGGGGGCGGCGTCTGCTCACCTTTTAGGAGACACCAGGACCCAAACCAGGGCCTCCCTTGTGGTAGGCAGGCGCCCAACTGGTTGAGCCACATCTGCTTCCCTGTAATACATTTTAAAATCAGGAAGCATGAATCCCCCAACTTCATTTTTCTTTTTCAAGATGGCTTTGACTATTTAGAATCCCTTTACTCTAACATATAACTTTGATTGCCTTTTCCAATTGTGCAAAGAAGGCTGTTGGAATTTTGTGGTTACGTTGAATCTGTAAATTGCCTTGGCTAGAATTGACATCTTAACAATAGTTAGTCTTCCAAACCTTGAACACAGGGTGTCCTTTATTTAGGTTTTTTATTTCTTTCAGGAATGTTTTGTAGATTTCCCTGTATAAGGCTTTTACATCCTCGGTTAAATTTATTCTGAGATATTTGATTCTTTTAGTTGTTATTTTATATGAGGTTTTTTTCTTGATTTATTTTTCAGATCGTTCATTAACTAGTAAACAGTAGACTCTACTGATTATTGTAGTGATCTTGTACGCCACTACTTTGCTGTATTTGTTTATTTGTTATTAGCTCTAGTAGCTTTATTGTGTATATTTCAGGATTTTCTGTATAGAGGATCATTTTCTTTGCAAATAGGGAAAGTTTCACTTCTTTTCCAATTTGGGTGCCTTTTATTTCTTTTTCTTGCAATGTTGACTATTAGTGATGACAGTGGGCATCCTTGTCTTGTTTCTGATCTTAGAGGGAAGACTTTCAGTCTTTCACCATTGAGTATGATTTTAACTGTGGATTTTTTCATATATGCCCTTCATTGTGCTGAGGAAGTTTCCTTCTGCATCTAATTTTCTGAGTATTTTTATATAGAAAGTTGTTGGATTTTGTCAATTGTGATGATTGCGTGTTTTTTCCCTTTGGTTCTATTAATGTGGTGTATAACATTGATTTTCTTGCGTTGAACCAAACTTGTATTCCAGGATAAATCCCACTTAATCATGGTTTGTAATTCTTGTAATGTGCTATTGTATTCAGTTTGCTAGTATTTTGTTCAGGTTTTTTTTGCACCTAAAGGATGTTTGTCTGTAATTTTCTTTGTGGTATTTTTATGTGGCTTTGATATGAGGGTGATGTTGGCCTCATAGAAAGAGTTAGGTAGTGGTCCTTCCTGTTCAGTTTTTTGCAATAGTTTGAGCAGGATTGGTGTTAATTCTTCTTGGAATTTTTGGTAGAAATCACCTGTGAAGCCGTTTGGTCTGGGGCTTTTCTTTATTGGGAGATTTTTGATGACTGATTGAATCTCTTGAATTGTAAATTGGTCTGTTGAGATCTTCTATTTCCTCTAGAGTCAATGTAGGTTTTTTATGTGTGTTTTAGTCAGGGTTCTCTAGGGAAACAGAATTGACAAGTGATGTCTGTAAATAGTATGAGATTTTATAAAATTGTATCACCCGACCATGGGGATGCACAAGTTCCAAATTCCATAGGACAGGCTGCAGAACGGGACTCCGATGAAGGTCCTTGATGAGTTCCCCAGGAGATGCTGGCTGTCTGAAGTAGAGATGGGAATTCTCTCTCTCAATGCTGAAATCACTTCCCTTTTTAAGACCTTCAACTGATTGGACGAAACATCACTCATTGCTGACAGCAGTCACCTCAGTAGATTGTAGATGTAACCATGCAATCAACTCACTGAATAATAAAGTTCATGAAATGCCCTTGTATTACAGTTAGTCCAGTGCTTGCTTGATCAAACAACTGGGCACCATTACCTGGCTGAGTTGACACATTAGCCTTAACCATCACAATGTGTTTCTAGGAATTTGTCCATTTCATCTCGGTTGTCTAATTTGTTGGCATATGGTTGTTCATACTATCCTCTTATGATCGTTTTTATTTCTGTGGAACAGTAGTAATGGCCCCACTCTCATTTCTGATTTTATTTATTTGTGTTTTCTCTCTTTTTTCTTTGTAGTCGAGCTAAGGGTTTGTCAATTTTATTGGTCTTTTCAAAGAATCAAGTTTTGGTTTTGTTAATTATTTCTGTTGTTTTTAATTCTCTATTTCATTTATTTCTGCTCTAATTTTTGTGATTTCCTTCCTTCTGTAGGTTGCTTTGGGTTTAATTTGCTCTTCTTTTTCTAGTTCCTGCAGGGTGCAGTTATGTCTTTGATTTTATCTCTTCTTTTTTAATGTAAAAATTTAGGGCCGTAAATTCCCTTTCAGCACTACCTTTGCTGCATCCCGTAATCCCTGATTTGTTGTGTTGTTTTATTTGTCTCGAGATATTTTCTGATTTCCCTTGGAATTTCTTCTTTGACCCACTGATTGTTTAAGGGTGTGTTATTTAGCTTCCATATATTTGTGGATTTTCCAGTTCTGTTACTGATTTCCAGCTTCAGTCATTTGTGGTCAGAGAAGATGCTTTATATAATATCAATGTTTTAAAATTTTTCGAGTCTTGTTTTGTGACTGAACTTGTGCTCTAACCTGGAGAATGTTTCATATGCACTTGAATAATGTTATATCCTGCTGTTTTGGAGTACAGTGTTCTGTATATATCTGTTAGGTATAGTTCATTTATCATATTATTCAAGTTCTCTGTTTCCTTACTGATCTTCTATCTAGATGTATTGAAATCTCCAACTATTATTGTAAACATGTCTATTTTTCCCTTCAGTTTTGCCAGTGTTTGCCTCATGTATTTTGGAGCATGGTTAGGTGCATAAATATTTATGATTGTTATTTCTTCTTGGTGGATTGACCCTTTTATTAATATATAGTGTCCTTCTTTGACTCTTGTAAAAGCCTTTGATTTAAAGTCTGTTTTGTCCAATATTAGTATATCTACCCCAGCTCTTTTTTGGTTACTGTTTGCATGAAATATATTTTTCTATCCTTTTGTTTTCAATGTATTTGTATCTTTGGGTCTAGGGTGAGTTTCTTGTAAACAGCTTGTGGTTGGATCATGCTTTTTTATCCATTCTGACACTGTCTTTTGATTGGAGTTTAATCAATTAACATTCAGTGTTATTACTGTAAAGACAGTACTTAAACTTCATTTCAGCAATTTGGTCCTTTGGTTTTTATATGTCATACCTTTTTTTTGTCTCTCTTTTACTTATTGCAGCCTCCTTTTCTGTATAGTTGATCTTTTGTGAACTGACTTTTCTCATTTGTGTTTCTGTATATTTTAAAAATAATTTCTTTGTGGTTATCCTGGGGTTTGGATTAAACAAGCTATATCTATAAGCTACTAATTTGAAAAGATACCAACTTAGCTTCAATAGCATACACATTCTCTGCTCCCGTAACCCTCCATTTCCCTTCTTTATGTTGTTTTTATTCCACATTACCTTTTTATATATTGTGCGCCCATTATCAGGAAATATGCCTTTTTCTTGTTCAGTTGTGTTCTGCCTCTTAGAGGAATTAAAAAGTAGAGTTGTATGTTGAGAATACAGTACTACTGGGTTTTGCATTTACCCTTTTAGTTACCTTTACTGAAGATCTTCATTTCCTCACACTACTCCAAGCTACCCTTTCCTTTCTTTTCCTTCAACTTGCAAAACTCCTTTTAGTGATTCTTGTCAGCAGGTCTCTTGTTAACGAATTCTTTCAGTTTCTGTTTATCTGTGAATATTTTAAACTCTCTCTCATTTTTGAAGGACCATTTTGCTGGATAAAGAATTTTTGGCTGGCAGTTTTTCTCTTTCAGTACTTTAAATATATCATACCACTGCCTTCTTGCCTCCATGGTTTCTGATGAGAAATCAACACATTGTCTATGATGAGTTGCTTTTCTCTTGCTGTTTCCAGAATTCTCTATCTTTGTCACTTGACATTCTGATTAGTATGTGTCTCAGAATAGAGCTATTAGGGTGTATTCTGTTTGGACTTCGTTGTACTGTTTGGACATATATGTCTACGCCTTTCATAAGAGTTGGGAAATTTTTGGCCCTTATTTCCTCAAATATTTGTTCTGCCCCTTTTCCCTTCTCTTTCCTTCTAGGACACCCATGATGTGTATATACTCTTCATGCTGTCCCTCAGATCCCTGAGACACTGCTCAATTTTTTTCTATTTTCTCTATCTGTTCTTCTGACTGTATGATTTTGATTGTGCTATCTTCTAGTTCACTGATTCTTTCTTCTGCCTGTTCCAATCTGTTGTTGTATGCCTCTAGTGTATTTTTAATCTCCATTATTGTGCCTTTTATCCCCATAATTTTTGTTATGTTTCTTTTTAAACTTTTAAATTATTCTTTAGGCTCACACATTGTCTTCTTAATATCCTTTAGCTCTCAATTCATATTTTCCTTCATCTTCTTGAATTGATTTAGATTTGTTTGAACTTCTTTGATTAGTTTCAAATTCTGTTTCCTCTGAAGTTTTAATTTCTTCCCTTGACTGAGCCAAATCTTCCTGTTAGTATGGCTTGTAATTTTTTGCTGATGTATGGGTATTTGAATATTTTGATGTGTTAACTCTGAAGGTCAGTTTGTCCCTTTTGTCTAGGGTTTTATTGTTGATTGGCTTTGTGTTAATGCTCTTCTTTGAAGCTTGATCCAACTTACTCTGAACCTTTAGAGTAGCCTATGTTCAACTGTTCGGATTTTCTCAGCGCTTCATCTGTTTCTTGCCCGGAATATGCAATACAATTTTTAGGATTGTGCTTTTTGTGCAGTTGTTTCACCTGCAGGAGAAAGCTTCCTCTCCTCTGTTCTTTCTCCAGGAGTCTTGATCTGTTCTGTTTGCTTTTGTGCATGATTTCCTTCTCAGCTTCTCTGATTTGTTTAAATTCTTTCCCTTACTCAGTGTCCGCCTTACTTATACTTTTCCTTTCTGGGACCTGTCCTGTCTTACAGCAGCTCAGTTCCAACATCACCCCTCCTTTTTTTTTCTGTAGGCTTTTCTGCCCCCATTTTCTTCACTGTTAGGGTGTCTCGCCCCAAGGATCCAGGGGAGTCAGTCCAGAAAAATCTGTTGTGCATTTAAGTGGTCCAGCAAACAAAGACTAGATTAAGTAAAAATACCTTAACAACAGTTCTGCCATGGTTCTCTCTTATTTATTTATATCCCACCTTGGGGCCCTTTTGTATGTGGCATTCCTCAGTGACTTGTGTTTTGTCCTTGCTGACCAAAGTTCATACAAATAAATCTCCAATATATTTTTAAATATTAAAGTTAAAGAATTCATGAAACGATAGCCATTAGAATATGGTAAATACTGGTAATCAGGCTTGCCCAGTGGCAGGATGATGGAATAATTCACTTTTCATTGTATACCATTCCCTTCTTTTTTGGAGTTTATTTTACTACGTGAAAAAATGAATGTACATGGGTTCATCTGTGTGTGCCTCATATGATAGGTTTCTAACTTGTTGCTGTGTGTGGCTCTATAGTTGCATCTGTGGCAGGAGGGACCTGTGGCAGGAGGTCTGTGCTGCCTCTGCGTGACTCCCAAGCTGCACAGGATTGAATAAGGGGGAGGGTTCTGGAATGGCAGTTCTTGGAAGAAAATCTCCTACCTGATTTTTTTTTCTTTTTCTTCAGTTCAGCATTTGTTGAATCCTCAAGTCTCTATTGTCCTCCAGATATCTAAGCAAGTGGGATTTGTTCTTTTATAAGTTGATTAGGTTTTTCCTGGGGATGTCTTCTGTCACCATGTTGATGACATCACTCATTAGTTCTCTTTTATGGGCACCTATAATATGTCAGGCACTCTGCAAAGCTGTTTGCATGCAGTAGCTCAAATCTTGACAATACTATAAATGAAGAAGGTTAGATTAATCAGAAATTACATAATTTTGCCAGTAAGAATTTGCATTCTTACTAATACTGTACTCTTTTTTCTAAAGTGTAGCTGGATGCCTGATTGAGAAGTGTTGCTATCACTGAGTATGTGACCCAATGTGATTTCTCTAGCCTTCTGTTATTGTAAAAACAATGTTAATAAACATTTTTAAGCTTCTTGTTCCATTTAATAGAGGACATGTTTCCCTCTTTGTGATCCATGTGCTATAATTTCTCTCTTCCCACCTGTCATTTCTTTATTCATTATTTCATGTAGTAAAATAAATTCCATAGAAAGAAAGGTAGAGTATACAATGAACAGTAAATATCCCATCATCCTGCATCTGGGCAACCATGATTACCAGTATTTACTATATTCTAATGACTCATCTTTTCATGAATTCTTTAACTTTAATATTTAAAAATATTTTGGAGATTTATTTGTATGACCTTTGATCAGTCTGCAGTTTTTTCTATATATCTTTTGGTTCTCTATTTGTTTTTAGTAAGATAAATGAAAATATAGTCCATTCTTGTTTGTGTGAGCATTCATTAATTTGAAAATTCAAGAGAGGTAGTAGTTTCTGCTATTTAAGTAGGGATTCTGTCCCTAACTTCAGTTACTCTGTTGAGGTTCATCTCTGTTGGTTTCTGTATCTTGTTATTTTCTAATAATCGCTTTGGAGTGGCAGCCTGAAGAATACAGTGGGTGATGCCATTAGCAATAGTACATTGTGCAGTAGGAGATGAGGTAGATAAGCTTTCCATCAGGAGGATAAGCTTTCAAATGTGTACCACATACGTAGTCAACCATAGTTCTTTGGGTGATTTAAGAGTTGGCTTACATTGGCTACAAGTAGTGAAGAATACTAATCTGTGTGATTTGACACATTTTTATTAAAGCCTACATTTACTTGATTAATATCAAATAATGTTAATTGAACTTATTGTATTTGGATATTTCTTCCCAACCCCTCTTTCCAGCTATGTGATGATGATGCCATTTAAACGGCAGGCTCTAGTGGAATTTGAAAACATAGATAGTGCCAAAGAATGTGTGACTTTTGCTGCGGATGAACCCGTATACATTGCTGGTCAACAGGCGTTTTTCAACTATTCTACAAGCAAAAGGATCACTCGTCCAGGAAATACTGATGATCCATCAGGAGGCAACAAAGTTCTTCTACTGTCAATTCAGAATCCTCTTTATCCAATTACGGTGGTATGTATTTTAGTATGACTAACCAAAAAATTTATTTTGAATTTGCCTCTAAAGTGACAAGCCTGTAGTTTTCTTCACTACCATCTAGATATTTGAAAATAGTTTATTTTCAGAATTATTAAAATCAATTTTAATTTTTGACTCAGATTTAGTGAATAATGAAAAAGTGGTGATCAGTGAATCTAAAAGGTCAGAAGCACAGTTGTCATAATTAAATAACCTTATTTATTTTTTTGGGGGGGTGATTATTTTTAATATTGTTTATTAGCACAGTAACAAATGCAGACTTAAGTAGTCCATAACATAACCAATCCACTGAGCAACTCCTATTCCACACCTTACAGTTAACAGCTTAAAGTGTTTCACTACAGGTTTTCACAAGTCCTGATTCAAACCTTTAATTTTTTACAATAAAGTAAATTGGCATATAAAATACGTAACTACTCATTTCCTATATGGTGAGCCACGTGTCCATTTTACATATATGAGAAGACAGTCTCTAAAAACCCTGTTATATACCAATGTTCCTTCCCAAGAAGGGAAAACAGATTCCAATTTTTTTAAAACAAAAAGTATGTAGTCTTGGAAGGACTTTACATAAATGGCCATGTGTGTAACCTGTACAAAATTAAGCTGTTTTAAATTTACATACTATAAGGAACTGAACCCAAATGTACATTCTTTTCTGTACTACATTTCAGCTAATATCGGAAAACTAAAGACAATTTTTTTTAAAGGAGGTCCAGGGATTGAACCCAGGACCTTGTACATGGGAAGCAGACTCTCAGCCACTGAGCTACATCCACTCCCCAGTGAGAGTCGGTCTATTTGTTTGTTTTGTTTTTAGGAGGTACCAGGACCTTGTACATGGGAAGCAGGTGCTCAACCACTTGAGCTACATCTGCTCCCCAAGACAGTTTTAAAAGAGGCCATTACTGATTCTGTATACTGTAACAAGATACCTTAAGGTACTAGAAACTCTTAGGAAATAAGATTGAATAATATCTGTTATAGAAATACTCTACTCTTTACCAACTCCTACCCTCCCCCACCCCTTCAAAATCATAAGCAACTCTCTTCTGTGACAGACAAATAATGTAAGAATTGTGAAAACCCAATTTATGTAGCCTATCTCTTGGTCCACTGTCTGGCTGTTCTGTCATGTTCTGTTCTGTTGGTCATATACTGAGTGGCAGTACTTCCCACCAAGGGATCAGCAGGATCCTTGCAGTCTATAAGAAGTGAACAGATAGAAAGGAGGACTTTAGAAATGGTTAGTGCTAGACTCCAGTTATCTTTCAGTATGTCCAAGCAAATAATTCCTTGACTCTTAGTATTACAGTGATAGATTCTTGTCTGAAATGTAACTTTGGAGGCTTGAAGGGATATTCTGGTGTAAAAGTGATATCAAGGAATAAAACACCACCTTATAACAGATCCCGGAGGCCCAGAATGGTAGATAACCATTCATAGATGTTATTGCCTTTGGGACCAGCACTGTAGTTAGGTGGAGGGTCTAGAGTGATGTCCGCCAGTTCCTTCTGAATTCTCTTGTCGCTGGTGGAGAGTTTGGAGTTTTTGCTCATGCTGACTTCTTTATGGAGGTGTTTGTTTCTTTCTTGATTTGCTGGTTGGAGGACGAATTTGAGGAGGAGCTGGCCCTCAAATATCATCTGACATAGTGAACCCTCCTCCCTGCCCAGTAAACAGCCCCTCTCTTGGTGTCTGGCTCCTCTGTGCTGCCCTGGTGGTTGCTGCTGCAGCTGCGGCTGGGCTTGGCTACTCGTGTCTCTTTCTTGCTGGGAGAGAAGAGGAAGTGCAGCAACAGCAACTATTAAACAGGCAATGGCTTCCTCCAGCCACACACACTGGCACACACACACTCCTCCTCCTCCTAAATAAGCATGTTTATTGATTTTTATTATTTTGCATCAGTGTCAATTCTGTTTCTAATAATAAGGGACTAGACAGACTGGTTGGAACTGGCCCAAGAAATCTTTTCTCACTCATATGCCAGCATCTACTAGATAATTACAGAATTTCCAAGTACAGTAAAGATCTACGTCATCAAGCTGTTTGAGATAGCTTGTTAAAAACCTGTCTTTGATTTTACTTAAAGTTCCCTGTTTCTTTACCCTTTAAAAAAAATAATATTAGTAGAATTTTAAAAAAGGATTTGTGTCCTGAAACAGTTTTCTATTTCATAATCACATGATGTTTCATAATAAGCTATAGATTATCACAATAAGGGAAGTTTGAATTGGTATATTTCTAGTATGGGTATATGATATTGGGGCATAAGCTTAAAAGCAAAGCGTAAGATTTAATTGGACCTTATGCATCTATTTGCTTTTTTGTAATATTTATATACTTACAGTTTTAATATATTTACTATATTTGTTCTGGGAAAAATAATATATTCTAGTAAAGTCACTCTGTTCATTGTTGTATGCCTAGTACCTAGGCTGTGTAATTGTAGGTGCTCAAGAAATTTCTTGAAAGTTGAATAATTATCCCTAAGAGGATATTTATATTCTATCTTAGGTGACTGAGGTATCTTGTTTGGTGATATCTAACATTGTATGTTTAATCTACGTTGGGCCTTTTCTTTATAGTAAGTGCAAGTATTGACTTTAAGTTATAGCCATTGTCCCTTGAGAAATGAATACAGGAGGAGTTGTGCTATTACTCCTTAATAAATATTTATTGCTGTAATTCACGTGATTACAATGATAGACATTTCAGAGTCACATTTGGAAAAATAAACATAAATTAATTATTATAGTTTTGGTTTATTCATTATATATTGTCAGATTATTTTAGGTACCTCTTAAGAAAATAAAAATTAAGGATTCATTTAGGAGATAATATAGGTAACAGTGCTTCTCTGGTGTTTCATTGGAACTTCTTTAATGTTGGGAATATTATGTAGGGGAGGAAATAACTTAAGATTTATTGAAGTATAGCAGTTTAAAAAAAGTTTAATTTAGTAATTAATAGGAATGGCATCTCAACAATTGTTTCTTTAGGTAAAAAATGTTTTTCTAAATATAAAATGTGGTGAAATCTTTTTTTCTTCATAGGATGTTTTATATACTGTATGCAACCCTGTTGGAAAAGTGCAACGTATTGTTATATTCAAGAGAAATGGAATACAAGCAATGGTTGAATATCCTTTAATTGTAAATTTTTAATTTATTAATACTGTTTAATTCATGTGAATCTTATTTTTACTTAAGTATTTTTAGATAAGTGATGTTTACTTTTTATCCCTACACAAAAATTTACTTGGTTTAGATTTAAAAAATGAAACTACAGTACCCATAGAGAAATTTTACTATTTATGATAAGAAAAACTTGTTACCATAAAATAGTCTAGGGCTTTGTTTTACAGCATGCTTTGCCTTTTTTAATGGGGGAAAAATAACTACTTGATAATATGTACACTTGTACATTTTTGAAATTTACCATAAATAAACTTTTCTGAATCTCCCCTTAAAATAGGTAGTTTCCTCTTTGGGTCCCCTCTTTGGGTCTCCTTGTTGCGTCATCTTGTTGCATCAACTCACCACGCCAACCCCTCGTGCCAGCTCACTGTCTTACTTGTCTTCTCTAGGAGGCACTGGGAACCAAACCTGGGACCTCCCATGTGGTAGACAGGAGCCCAGTTGCTTGAGCCACATCTGCTTCCCTGCAGCAAATTCTTACCAGTGCTTGTTTCTGACAAGACTTTTTTCAGTTTTGTTTTTTGTTTTTTTACTTTGCATACTTCAGTGCCTTGATCCTGTCTTGTCTTGTCTTTCTTTGACAATTATGTTTTTTTGTTTTTTATTTTTCTCTTTTACAATTATGGACTTAAGTAATTAAAAAAAAACCCACAATAAAATGGAGATAGCTAAATGATCTTAAAACTCTGCCTTTTCAGAAATATATAAAAGTCAGATATTCGGAGCGGGTGTAGCTCAGTGGTTGAGCACCTGCTTCGCATGTACCAGGTCCCAGGTTCCATCCCTGGTACCTCCTAAAAAAAATAAAATAAAAGTCAGATACTTGTTTTACATTATTTTTATTCTTTGTAATCTTCTTCCTACTTTGAGTAAAGTAGTTCCTGTTTCAAGATAGCAGGTTTGTTAGGGAATGGGACTATATACTCCATTCTTTTTCTAAAAGTACTTCTGATGACCTGAAAGAATTGATGTAGGTTGTTTGGTTTTGTGTTTCATTTGAAACCTTTGATCTTAAAAACAAATTCTCCTAAAATTCCTCTAGAAATTTTATTAGTAAAACATTTCCAGAAGTGAAAAAGTTACTTCTGATTTTCAGTCCTTTTCTTAGGGAGTGGATAATGATTAAATATTGGATAACTTGAACCAAATTTCCTTAATAGACTTTATGTTTGAATCAGTCCTTTGTGCCCAGAAAGCTAAAGCAGCACTCAATGGAGCAGATATATATGCTGGATGTTGCACACTAAAAATTGAATATGCAAGGGTAAATATTTTTCTCAACATTTCACCAAAGAATATTTATGCTTTGGGCATATAATTTGAACTTACTTTCTTTTTAATCTTAACAGCCAACTCGTCTAAATGTTATTAGGAATGACAATGACAGTTGGGACTACACCAAACCATATTTGGGAAGACGAGGTAGGTATTCTATGCATTTTAGAATGTACTTACATCTGCTGACAAATTTTTACATGTAGTTAGATTCCTCTTTCCTGAGATGAACTAGTAATAATTCAAATGAAAACCTTGTTGATGAATGCTTTTGTTGCAAAAGGCCATGTAATGCTGGAAAATAACCTTGAACATTAGTGCCCCCTACTGGTATGTATTGAGCTATTTATATTTAGTTCAACAAGGAGCCCACACATACAGGCACGCCCGCAGTTCAAGGACTTGCATTTCTCCAAGCAGCTCTCTCTCTTTGGAGGAGAGGAAACTGATTCAGAATATTCCTTACAAACTGCAAACTTGCACACTGCTTCTCTATGGAAAGGACTTTTCCCCCAAGCTGGACGAGGCATTAAGAAGGATAGAGGACTCCAGCAGGCTGACTCTACACTTCATCATGCACAACATCGGCATCAGCAAAAAGCCCTCTGAAAAACTCAGACTTGCAATTCACCTTGACTGCATACTGCATGCACCACCACCCCAAGTTTTTAAAGGAGGACACTTAACAGTACTTCAGACTTGCATGGGATGAACACCATGATAGACTGTGCCCATTAATTCAAGTTGTATGTATATACTGGTCTGATTTCCCTTAAAGTTTCAGTTGTAGAATTTAAGACTTTTCACTAATGAAAAACTAGACTTTCTCTACAATGTTGTAAATCTTAATGCCCATTACTGTAATTGTTTGCAGCTTAGATTCAAATTGTTATTGGCAAATAACCAGGGCCAGTTATTTATAGGCCATGGGAATTGATAATGCTCAACCAATCCACACAGGTATATTAAAGATGAAAGGATTAGAAAGGTGCACATTTGTGCATGTACGTTTACTCTTTTTGTTTTTTTCTCAATTGTGAATATTGAACAAAAATTCTAACATAATAATTAAAAGGTACATTATATGTAATAGACATTTTTCTGTGTGGTTTGATTTTTGTAAAGTGGCTGTTTATAATTGTCACTTTTGTAACAGTTTAAAAGGTTATCACTCATGTTAATTTGTATAACTAGAAGTTTTGGCATTTCAAATGTAGGTGAAAGTAACATGTCTGTTCAAGGTAGAATATATTTATAATATATTCTATATAAAAGCATTTCACTTGAGATGCATTTTCATCTATAACCTATAAATGCTAGATTTCATGAGCCTTAGATTTGACTGATAAAATTGTTCAACTAACTGTGTGGCACTTCTGGAATTTACAAATTAAAATGTGGATCTTGTAAAAACAAGGGGGCTGCAGTATTGGCTACATCTCAACTACAATATCATTATTTAAACCACGTGTGGGAAAAACTCACCAAGATGAGTATGTCTGTAAAACTCAAAAAGCTAGAAAAAAATTTTATGGCATCTAAAATATTTTGGATAGTAAGTAGACCTCTATAGTGCATGTACTCTAGCAAAAGGAAAAAAGAAAGATAGTGTGATGGTCCTTTTTGTGTATGTTCAAAATATTCAGGACATTTGGATGATTGGCTCCTATAACTCTCAATTCCCAGTAATCTTCTTGCCTTATTCATGGTGTTGCAAATGTGTTTGTTTTGTAATTCAGATTTGACTAGACCCCAGGCTTTCACTACTCACAGAAATCTGCTTGGTGTAGACTTGGTACAGTTTAATACTCTACTGGAAAATAAAACCTTAGTACTCAAACAACAGGACAAGTGGTTGATGAGAAACCTCTCACTTCTGTCAATTTACAGTAGTTCTCTAACACTCAGGTTTTTTTATTAACTCATTTGAAATAGTGAGTTGGTTATACTTTTCTTACTGTTTTTTAAAACATTTATAGATATGCATTTTATTTTAACAATGTTAAATAAATGTGTTTTTTCAAAAGATCTGAAATTTACACAGCCAGCTTAGATTAGTTTTTTATACAAGGAATTATAGTTAGATAAGTTATAAAATATGTAAGGTAGATATTTAAATAAATGAAGTAAAACAGAAATTTAGTTGTTCATGATTTTAAAGGGGAAAATTCTTATTTTCTCATTTCTTATAGTTAGATATTTGTGTGTGATAAGACTATAAGTAGTTTGTTTTTGTTTCTGTACTGATCTCAGCTTGCACTCAAGTTGATAGGAAGATATTGAAACTGTTTAGCTGCTACTCCAAAATAAAGCCCTCATATAACTTTTTCTACCAAATGAACCCTTTTGTACTCATTTAAAAAAATCCTTTTCAGCTCTAATTACATTTTAGTGCATAGACTCCTTAACCTTAGATGCCATGGAACTCCTTTAGAACTGTTAAATAGGACTTGTATGTAAGTGCATTTTTCTAACCGCTTCCGTCAGATTTCAGATGAATCCGTAAAAGGTTACAGACTTCTATTTAGAGACTGATATATTCAGTGTTTGACTCCTGTGCTCACTTCTTTTGTTTATATGTGACCTTATATTGGGTAGCGAATGCCTCAAATAAAGAGAATATTAATAATGAGAGTGTTTGGCTGGAAAAGACCTTAGGGACCTTAGTAGACTCTGATTCCTTCATTTTATGAATGAAGATTTTGACTTTCTGGGACTATATAGCAAATTAGTGGTTAACTTGGAATCTTCTGATTTCCAATCAAGTGCTCTTTCCTTTTAGCACACAGTTAACTATAACTAAAACTGAGCCATGAAGACATTATAGTGGCTTTGGTTTAAGATTACTAGATCAGATAAGGAATTGTATTTAGTGTTCAGTGGCATGCTTAATTAGAGGAACTTTGACAAACTGGATTGATTGAAGAGTGAGACTTAAATGGTGAGATGTGCTGGAAGCCATGTAATGGAAAGAAGGAATTGTGACTATTAAGTCTAGAAATGACTTTGGTGGGTAGGGGGACATTAAAACTTCTCAGACATTTGAAAGGGTTTTGTGCGAAAGTCTAAGTAAATCTGTGAGGCCCCAAAGGAGGTAGAATATGGACAGAGGATCAATTTCTATACAATGCAAAAATTAATTGCCTCATGATATAGAACTCTCTGAAAATGAAAGTGTAAGGAAAGGTAGTGAGTTACTTGTCAGTGTCAACAGTTAAGCAACAGCTAGATGATACCTGTTGACATGAAGAGAACTTATTCACTGAATAAAAGTTGAACCAGATGATCTCTTAGGTTGCTTTTAATGCTCTGATAACTTGGAATAGGTAATTAGAATGATAATTCTCTAGACTGAAGTGAAAATTAAAGTATTTCTCATCTCCCATAAACCTTATTTGTTTAGGTGACTAAGGGTATATGGAAAACCTCTCTGAATTTTTAAAGATTAGAATGTCCAGAGCCTTAAGATACATGAAACAAACAAACAGACAAACAAAAACCTTTATTGGGCATTGTAATTTGATGAGCAAACTTTCTAAAAGTATTGTACAAAAATAAAAAAAAATAAAAGTATTGTACAGTGATTTTTAAATTTTACTAACCAATGTGGGAAGTGCCATTTTAGAAACCTATGAGTAATTTTTTTTTAATTGATGTCTCAGATTTGGGGAAATTAACATGCCTTCCCTGAAAATGTAGCTAGAATAAAAATTATACTTTAGGAGTATTGTAGTACTCTCCAATAATGTAGCCCCCTTGGTTAGTTTTATCTTGGCATATTTAAACTTTGGAGGGTACTCACAGTCCTGCCTCGTGTTAAGGACTGTAGATAATGACTAATCCATGATATAAAATGGGCCAGTGATGTGCAAATTCCCAGCTCTCAAGTCAGTAGGTGTTTGTAAATATGTGTATATACATATAAAATACTCTGTGTTTACTGATTGTGAAACCATGTAATACAGGTTGTTGTTGGCTTATGCTGAAACTTCTTGAAAGAAGCCCACTTTGAAAATGTGTTGCAGTTGAAGCTAATAGTATGATTCAGGTACTGTCTTTCAAAAGTACTGCACTTAAAGCTTGTTTTAAAGACATGTATTGGTAAAAACTTCTGTACAGTGTCAAACTCTAGCATTGTGTATATTTACTTTCTGAAAAGTATCCATTCTTCCCTTAAATTTGAAAGTGTGTTTGTATTTGGCATTTGCCAAAAAGATATTTTCAAGTTAAGTGGAATTTGTTAGATAGAGTTATCTTCCTAAACTTTTGGTGTTTGTATTTAAATTGGATATGAATGGATGTTTAAAGTTAACCAGGAATCATATTTCTTTTATGAATTGTAATGGATGTTTTGAATGGGTGTTTCCCATGTGAGAACACTGTTAAGTACTTCGGTCAAAATTGTTAAAACCATGTTTCTACTTTTGTGTCAGATAGAGGAAAGGGTCGCCAGAGACAAGCCATTTTGGGAGAACACCCTTCTTCGTTTAGACATGATGGCTATGGTAAGTTTGCCAAGGCAGAAGGAAGGTAGTATAGATGAACTATTAGTTTGCATTTCTGATGAAGAATAGCACATTTCTTGTCTCTGTATTTTTCCTGCCTACCTGACTTGGTTTATATGGGGTCAGTCCCCTTATCATGTACTCCTAAGGAGTTGTCCAAAATCTTTTGTTTTCTTAGGATTTGATACATCAAACAATCCTTGAGATAAATGAGTGATTGGTTGGGGATTGAAAATTTTTGCCTTTATATTTTGTTTTGTTTTGGTTTTGATTTGTAATGGGCTCTGGCCTGTTAGAGGACCAAAAAGAAGTATTGCTCAGTAAGTGCATTTTCTTCCATTCTAGAAATTATGAGCAAAGAGGAATTTTGAGTAATAAAGGAAGAAAGAATGGGGTGTTTGTCAAAAAGGAAACATATTTCTGGATTGACTGTTACTTCTTTTAGTTCTAGAGTTGGTATTTTGACTTTGGTTAAATTTGCTTGCATTTAATTCCCCTCTTGCAATTTCTCAGCTTCTACTTTTTGCTATTAAACTGTTTGATAAATTAAGGTTATGAAACCTAGAATAATAATCTTTCCCAGGGAAAAGTTAGATATCAGAATACTGTCCTTGTAGGTGGATGTTGAGAATTGCTGTTAAGACTTTTAACTAGTTATAAATTCTGTGTTTTTAAGTGTTTTTAGTTTTCAGTGGTAGTTATTGACCCCACCTACTCTGTGGTTTAAAGTTGAAGTACATATAGTACTATTAGAACTGATAGGAAATATAAATTGGCAATTCATATTCCTAGGATTTATCACTGAAAAGCCCCCAGTGTTTCCTGTTGTCTGAAATGTTTAAATATTGTCTACATATATACTTTGAGTTTTAGCTTACACTAGTGTATTTTTTTTAACTCCAGGAACTTATTACCTTATACACACACATATATACGTATATATACTTATACATATGTATATATATTTGTTCAGTGTTTCATAATAGTCTCAATGGCAGAAGAGACTGAAACAATCCCTATGTTATGTCAGAACAACCAGTGGTGGTATAGATTGAAAATGTTATTACAGTAATTGAGTGTGTTCCTTGGTCAGTTTTCTTAGTTGTTACTGTAAAACAGAGTATATATTAACTGTGGTTGCATAGGTGGTTCTCCTGATCCTGCAGGAAAGAACCTCTTATTGGGAGTTGACTGTGCTTTGCACAATGGAGGGTAACAAAAGAATTACTAATCACAAGTGTAGTCTAATTTGCAGTAAAATATGTCATGCCGTCAGCTAAAGGCTAAAACCAATTAAATGTTTTGCCAAGGGAGCTAGAAAAATCTGTGAAAGACCAAATGAAGGACAAGGAACTCTACTGTGATGGTATTGAGACATTATTTTCTCAGTATAGGCTTTCAGATTTGCTTTCCTTTTAGAAAATACATCTTACTGAAAAATTGTACAAACAAAAATACATTAAATGCCCTAGGAGCATATATTTAATTAAAAAAAAGAAGCCTATTGTGAAATTCTTTGGAAGTTTCATGCCCTAATTTATTTAGTGTGTATGTATGTATAAATTTTAAAATGTAAGCTTACTTGCAAAGAGGTGCAAAATTATTTGGAGGAACAGTTGTTGATAGGGATTGTTCATGCTCAGGAGAGTCCTGCTGAGAAGGAATGATTGTGGTGGGTTTATGTAGGGACATCTGTTCTGGTCTATGTCCATTAAAACACTTAACTCTAAGGATAATTTGTTCTACTTGCCTAGGGAACTAAGCAAAATGGTATATAGGAAGAGAGAGAGAGAAGAATAAAGAGAGATGGTAGAATGGGGAGCAGATGTGGCTCAAGAGATTGAGCCCCTGCTTCCCACACGGGAGGTCCTGGGTTCGGTTCCTGGTACCTCCAAAAAAAACCAAACCAAACAAAAAAACCAGCAAACAAACGAAAAAACCAACTCGGGAGCTGAGCAAACAAACGAAACAACAAGCAAACAAACGAAAAAACCAACTTGGGAGCTGATGTAACTTAGTGGTTGAGCACTGGCATCCCACATAAGAGGTCCCAGGGTCAATCCCTGG
>JAQZBX010043813.1:9859-21645 GCA_029593785.1 Cabassous unicinctus | reverse complement strand
CATTTATATGCTGAGTTTGGGCTAGAGAGAGGCCACATTTGAGCAAAAAGGAGGCTTTCAGGCGGTAAGTCTTAGGCAATATATAATACTAGGTTAAGTTTCAATTTCACAAGAGAAGTTTCATGAGTACAATCATCAATATCATGGACCTGGCATAATGGTCAGTCCTCCTTAGATAGGTACTGCCAGTGTACTTTGCAGATCCTTCTACTCTGTTAGAGAATGTAGCATGACTCCCCAGGATGGGAATTCAATATTCTTTTAGTTATTGCATGGGTCTCCACCCACTGAGACAATCATCCATGAACACTTTAACATATTCATCTACCTTAAAGTCATGCCCCAGGTGCACTGCTCCCCTCACAACACCCCATCACTGACCCCACACACCAATGATCATTCCCTGCCACATTTGTGACACCTCTGTGATCCACAACATCCCCCAAAACAAACCCAAAACAATAACCAAATAAAATTAATAAGCAAATAAAATAATAGTAAATATACACCAAATAAAATACAAATTAAAAGAGAAAAATTTTTATTCATTGTATCTTTCATTGCTGTAAAATCTGTTATTGTTTGTGTATAGTGACAATTTATTCTATATGTTCGCCCAGTGTCTTTTTATTTTTTACTTCATCTTTAAAGAAGAATTAGGTTACAGAAAAGTCACATAGAAAATATAGCAGATACCAATATACCCAATATACTCACCCTCTCACACTCTCCCCAATTAATAATGTTTTACATGTGAATAGTATAATTGTTATAATTGATGAACAAATATTGAAGCATTGATACTAAACAGGGTCAATGGCTTACAGTATGGTTTATATTTTGCACTGTACATTTTTATAGGTTTTGATAAAACTTGAAATTGCTTGTATTGATTATTGCAAGATCATGCAGAACAAGTCCAATGCCCTAAAAATACCCTATGTTCCATCTATTCTATTCTTTCCCCCCTCCCTCAGAACCTAGGGTAACCACTAAATTTCAACTTTTGAAGAATAAGGTTCAGAGTTATATGCAGTAATATTGAGGGCTTGACATATTAGTCTATTTCCTTTTATTAGGCACTGCCTATATTCTCAAGAGATGTTTGATCCTCTAATTGAGAACATAGCAGTATTCCCCAGGGTATGAGTTTAATATTCTCTTGTTTATTGTGTGGGTCTCCACCCACTGAGATAAAACACTGACAAGATGAACACTTTCATATTCCAGAGTCACACCCGAGGTGCACTCTATCTCACATATTCCCCCACCCCCTGCACCCTACACCAGTAACCCTCCCCTGTCATATTTGCCAGAAGAATACCCCCACCATTGTAGTTTTAACCACAGACCTGAAAATCCCCAGAGTCCACTTGTTCCTTCCTCCAACCCTACCTCCAGTTCCATGGATAGTCCAACCCTACCCTCCAAACCTCCCCTTCACATTTCTACACCATAGATCCCAATCACAACACTGCACCATCACCCCCATCCACTGCCTTACCACAACCTTCCACCTTATCATATATTTTGCCCATATTGAGCATCAACTCACCACCCTCTACTCCCTTCCTGTCTCCTGTTAGCCTATCTTCCTGATTCTAGCTCTGTGAATCTACTCAATCTGCTTAAGTCATATCAGTGAGTTTATGTAATATAGTTTGGTGGTTCCTCAGGTAGCTAGCTATAGAATTGCCATAAGATCCAGCAATCCCACTTCTGGGTATATACCTAGAAGAATTGAAAGCAGGAGCAGTCCCAGGTATATGCACACCAATGTTCATAACAGGCTTATTCACTATTGCCAAAAGTTGGAAGCAACCCAAGTGTCTATCAAAATTCAAAATATAAAACTGAAAGTACTTTCTATTTGAAAATTAAAAATAAATATAACCAAAAATGCAATCTGAATTTATTCTAGGTCAAATAGGAAACATAATATTTACCTCTAGAATACCTATGTGATGGATTGCAATGTGAATAATGCATATTAATACATACAATTTAAAGTAACACTCAGATGAATAAAATTAAACTCCTCTATTATTAAATAGAAAACTATTAAAATAAAGAATATAATCAAGTTTTTCTAAGTGTTGGAGAAAAAGCAATACATTTAACTAAATAAAATTAGAGAAATAAAATGATAGAACTAAAATAACAATGTATAAAATGCAAATAAAAATTGAATAACATTTATTTAAAAGGATAGAAAGGTAAAGAGTCAATATTTCATAAGCAAAAATAAAACAATAATAATCCTTGAGAGGAAAAAAGAGACAGATAAATAATAGTGGGAAAAATAAAATGATCTACAGGATCAAAATAGATCATCAATTAAATCAGAAGAGATTTAAAATCTTTGGTCAAATTTTGTCTTCTGCCATGATATTGTAAGTGGTAAATGATTTCCCTTCCATTATAAACACCTCTAAACCTGAACAAAATGCACATAAAATGTTTTCAGGCATTGGACAGGAGGCATAACATGTAGATTATCCATAAATAGAAGAATTATATGAGAAGGAAATCAAGTTTCCCTGCCTTTCTGTATTGCTTGTTGATGAGGGAGATACCGAGTACCAGCATAGTACAATGGTCAGGCATAGCTGAAGAGGCACACATTGGAGTTTTCACCAGCTGAAGTTTTAACATTAAAGGTTGGATATCAAAAGGAGTTGCCCTGAAGAGTGATGTTGGTATTTCTTATAGGTCCTTAGCTCTATGCTGAGCTGTATATGTGCAGATGGCAAATCACCAGGAAAGTAAGGGAGGCTACTATAGAGCTGGGAGCAGAGCATAAATACCAAGAGTCTTAATGGGCTGGGCAAAACTGGATTCATGCCCCAGCCAACAAAATAAATATATTTGATTAAGTCAGGTGTGAAAGTAACACCAAAGAAACAAGAATATTTGCACATTAGAACTGTAAGGATTCTGGCCTTTTAGTAAAAACTATGCCTAAGACCATGGTTAATACCAAATAGATCTTTTTAAAAAAGAATAATATGAAGCCTGAGTGTTTCAAAAGTCATTGCCAGTCACTTATTGCCAATCAAAACAAAGGTCAATACCCCTACTGAAAGACTAAATAATTCAGAATCCCTGCAATATATCATTCACAAATTACAGTATATTGTTTTAAAAGTTACTAAGCAAGAAAATGTGACCCATATTAATGAAAAAATTTGAATAGAAACAGATTTCAAGATCAACCCAAAGTTTTAGTTAGCATACAAGGATTGTAAAATAGCTTTATACTTATATTTAATACATTTCACAGTAATTATCTCCATTAAAAAGTAAGATCAACTACATGATGTCAGTAATAGGTGAATAATAATAGGGTATACAGACATATATCTGCAAATATAACCATATAAATACTACAGTTGAAATACTACTGTTAGAAAAAGCAGACATCTATATTCCAGAGATATGAAGAAGAGTATAAAATAATAATTTTCCCAATTTTTCAGAAAATTTAAAAATTAATTTTAAATTATTCGTTCTTCAAATTTTTCTTATATTATTTGAAAGTGTATTTAATGCTTATTAAAAATTTATTTCAATACTGGGGAGAAAAGCTCACTCTTGGTGATTTTGCAGAGTAAGTAGAAGCTATTAAAGTGTCATTGACATAGAAAATCTCCATTAGGCCCTCATTTGGTTTAAACCCAGAGGTCACCAATTGTGAAATAAATCAATGTTGGATTTTTAATCTCTAAATATGCATTACTTAGTATCATTGAGTTCTCTCCTGATATTCTCTCCTGATATTCTAGGGTGTAAATGCTTTCTCTTTTAAGAGTTTTTCTACATCTCCATAAAATTATCTATTATTGTTAAGTAACACAATATTCACAAGAAAGCATTTCCCCTGGTAATATATAGATGAAGTGAACTTTTGCCCATTAAATTAATTATAAAGAACTTACACTTCTTAGTGTAATTTTTACATTTTTCTTTCATGACTCTCTTCAATATAATTAAAGCTAATACAGGAAAATAATAAAATAAGTTGCACAAATATTGTTTAGTAGAATACATTAATACATCAGCGGTGCAAATGATTGAGATGACACTACCAAAACTGACTGGAAAAATTCCACCATATTTTCCCTGTGATTCCTCAAAACTGCCCATCCACTGGGACACATTTCTAGAAAGCAGTTAATTATACTGCTACAGCCAATGCAAAATACATGAAATAATGCTTTTACATATGTTTAATATAATATAGATCAAAAGATGTTATAAATATTTAATAATAAAATGATGATGTTACTAAAATACATATAAAGAAACATTATAGGTACAAAGAAAAATACTTGGAAGAAAATGCATCTAAAGATTAACTACAAATATGAATGATTTTCATTTTCTTCTTTGAATTTTGTTGTATTCTAATTTTGTGTAATGAACATTGTTTACTCCTATGATTGTGTCACACTATTAGATATTAAAATATTTCATTGTGAAAATTATTCCATTCCATTAGGATGATTAATTTACTGGTCTGATAGCCATAGAGTAATTATTTTTTGTGTATATACCTTCTTTTTTACCCAGTCATCAGTGAAAGCATCACAAAAGTATACTTAAAAATGATGCTCTACATTATATGGTTTCTAAGAGATAAAGAACTCCTGGAAGTAACTAACGAATACCTTAGTCTTCAGAACATGCTAGCATCTTCCTTGGAAATTGGTCCCAGGGATGTTACAATGGTACATTATCAGCAAACCTCTATAGAAAAGGGGCCATGGCATCATCAGGATAAATTGCAAAGGATTCTCCAGCTCTGTTTGCGTTACAGTAGTTCTCTGGCATACCTGTGAGACATTCTGGATGTGCTTTCCATTTGGCAGGGACCTGGAAAGAGTATTATGTTGATTTTCTTTTTTCCCTTAGCCTGGCTGTTTCCAATGGAAGTGCCCACTTGACCAGGAGCTGCAAAGGGAAAACATTTCTCTCAGTGAAAAGCTGATTTATTGAGAGTGCACAAGCAAGGAACTGGGGGAATTTTCCCAAAACCAGTTCCCCTAGAGAATATGACTTGGGGTTTTTCTATGCAGGGAAATCAAAAACAGGAAAAAATAAAAACTCTATGTTGCAGAGTTTTGCCAAATCAGCAAAGATGAAGGATTTTTTCCAAGGGTCTTGTAATAAAGAACAGGATACACTCCTTAATTTTGTTTTTCCTCAAGCATTTCAACCTTATCCTTGCTATCCCAGTTTCTGTGGTTAAACAATCACATCTCAAGAGTTAGAACTAGACGTGCAGGCTCCTAAGTTCAGGGCTTCCATCATTTACTTTCCTGCTGACTATGAAGGCTTGTCCATCCTTCAGTTCTTAAGGAGGAAGAAATGGATTTACTGAGCCACAGGATATCCCCCAATGTATCTGGTCTAAATTTACAATGAGATGTTTTATTCCTGTAAGTAGAACAGAGATGGTCTCATTAATGTCTTAAATACAAGATGCTAACAAGTTATTGAGGGAAGATTAACAGATAGCCAGTTCAGCTACTTCTAGGAAGAGGTATTAGAGATTTAATACCTGCTCATGTGGGGAAAATTCTTAATATACAATTTTCCAAATATCAATTTAATTTACATCAGAGCAAAACAAAATTCATGCATGAAAAAATAAACATAAATTTTTCAAATGAAACAAATATATCAGAAAGTTCAGGCTCTTTAAATGGCTTACATATTTTATTTGTGAGAAAAAATTTACTTTGACCAATTTCTAAAGTAAGGGTTAAGACTCAGGCAGTGGCCTGTGAGGGTTAAACTGTGAAGGTTAAGACCTGGGCAGTGGCCCAACTGTTAAATCAGCTATTAGCTTACAAAGTCCTTGGTTCAGAGTACACATACTCCCTAGGCATAGCAGAAATGATTTTGAAGAGTTGTATTTTGTGTTCCTTCTGTGTAACATTTGAGTGATAACTGTAGTGTATTGATAACCCTGCAAATAAATAATGGCAGTGTGCCTGTGTGTCTGGAGAGACTGTGACTGTGCTGGTATGAATGAACTTCCCTCTCTGCCTAAAGTCTTTTCTGCCTACCTCCCTCATGAGCTCCCAAGGTGGACAAAGTGCACAAATGGCAGAGTCGGCTGGATTTGACGTGTTCTCCCACTGCTCCCTTGAGCCGTTCTTGTGCAAATGGCACAAGACACTGTGGCCCATAATCTAACAATTGAATGAGCACCCCTGACAGGGTAAAATAATGCCCACAGAAGCCCTAGTGTGTAGAACAGTGTTTCCAGTCCAGTTGCAAATTGCAACAAAAGATCCTTTACTAAGCCCCAGATAGAGTCACAGAGACATATATTGTTACCTGCTGCAACAGTGCTCCATGGTAGAGCAACAAAAAACATAGTGTGACCTTAAATCTTGAGAGCACTCCATGTGGGGTAGCTGACTCTTATTGCTCCTTAGGGGACAGGCTTACAAAAGAGATTAACCAATGTTTGACCTTCACAGGTAGAAGTGACAACACTGTAAAAAACAGCCCATAATGAGTACCCCCACAGCTGCTAAGACCGCTGCCCTCAGGGGTGGAGTGTAAAGGTTAAGACTCCGGCAGCAGCTTGTGAGGGTTAAACTGTGAAGGTTAAGACCTGGGCAGTCGTCCAACTGTTGAATCAGCTATTAGCTTACAAAGTCCTTGGCTCAGAGTATACATACTCCCTAGGCACAGCAGAACTGATTCTGAAGAGTTGCATTTTGTGTTCCTTCTGTGTAACATTTGAGTGATAACTGTAGTGTATGAATAACCCTGTAAATAAAGAATGGAAATGTGCCTGTGTGTATGGAGAGACTGTGGCTGTGCCTGTATGAACGAACTCTCTCTGCCTAAAGTCTTTTCCACCTACCTCCTTCATGAGCTCCCGAGGTGGACACAGTGCACACTGGACAGATAATGGTGACAGAAAAAGTACTGTTCTCAAAAGTACAGTGCTATAGTTTATCCTTAAAAATGAGGGCATTTTTAGAAGAGCATGCAGATAAATTTATATGTATTTGGAGAGAGAGAAAAAGAGAGAGAGAGGCACATATTTTTAGGTTTTACCTAATAAAGCTAGGATTGTACAAATGTAGAGAAATCATTGAAGTACAGTCATCAAGAAATTTACATATAATGAAAATATAATTTTGGTATAAATGTTATTATTATTAATTTATTTTAAAAGGGACCAGGGATCTACCCGGGACCTCCTAAATGTGAAGTTGTCATTATCCACTGGACTACACCATCTCCAAAATGTTATTTCAAATAATAATCACTTAAAAACCTATCTTCTAAAAATTAATAGTAATGTGTGGTCTTAAGTATAAATATACCCTAATAAAGTGGTCTAAGATTTCAATTTCTGATCTGGCATTTTTATTAGATAGTATTGCCTGTAAATGCACAGTAAATGATGCATTAAAACTCTACCATTGCTTATTACATATGAAGCATATTTGGTTTTTAAAAAAAAATTTATGTAGGAATATACTGTTATGAGCATGATCTCTGAGCTCAAACAATCACAGCAGAATACAGGACTAGCAGTTAATGGTTTGACTCTGGATAAGTTAATTAACTCTCAGTACCCTTTTACTCAACTATAAAACATGCAAAATAAGAATACCGATGATATAATAATCTCCTATGGATAAATGTGTTAATAAAGGGAGGTATATAAAAGAACATCAAGTTCATTTTATTATGCAATATATGATTCTTATTATATAATATCCAAATGATGAGTTATGCCTAATATTTATTTCATAGTTATTGGTTTTTTCACTGATATTTTGCAAAGCATTTTATTACAAATTTCTAGAATCACAAAACTAATTTTTTGATGCCAGATCATTGTTTTTAACAAAAAGTCATTCATGTCAAATAACACCTTTGATTTCTCAACAGTCTACAAAGTTTGAATGCTGCTATGGGAAGTAGGAATAACACAAATGTGTCTGACTTCTTTCTTATGGGATTGACAGAATATGAAGAAATTCCACAGGTCCTCTTTATGCTGTTTCTTCTGATATACCTGATTACTGTGCTGGATAATGCAGGGATGATACTGATAATTCATCTAGATTTCAAGCTTCACACGCCCAGGTACTATTTCCTCAGTCATCTGTTACTCTTTTATCTTAGTTACTCAACAGTTATCACACCTAAAACCTTAGAGAACCTGCTGACTTCAAACAAGTATATATCATTCATGGGCTGCTTCACCCAGATGTACTTCTTTGTCTTCTTGGGGGTCACTGAATACTTCCTCCTCTCTTCCATGGCCTATGAATACTATATAGCCATCTGCAAACTTCTTCAGTACCAGGTTGTTATGTCCAGGAGATGCTGCCATGCCCTCATTACTGGGTCCTATAGGATTGGCTTTACTGACTCTTTGGTTAATGTTCTTTGCATGAACACTTTGAATTTCTGCAAATCCAATGTAATCTATAACTTTTTCTGTGACATGACCCCAATTTTAGCCCTGTCCTGCACTGACACTCGTGACATTGAAATCAAGATAATCATTTCTCACTGGCTCAAATGTACTAATGTCTCTTACCACAATCACTGTGTTCTATGGGTCCATTCTGTCTAGTATCCTGAAAATTAAATCCACTTCAGGAAAGTGCAAAGCCTTCTCTACTTGTGCCTCCCACATCCTGGCAGTCACCATCTTTTATGGCACTACAATATTTACTTATTTAAAACCAAAAAAGTCCTACTCCTTAGGAAAGGATCAAGTGAGCCCCATGCTAAATCCACTCATTTATAGTCTTAGGAACAAAAAGTGAAAAATGCTTTCATTAGAGTCACGCAGAAGAAAGAGGGCTCCAGGCAATTGAAATGACAGTGATGCTGAATTTTTAAGTGTATCTTTTCTTCCTTTTTTATTTGGGTATTTATTGGTCTCAGTCTAAATGCTTTACCATTCTTTAATTAGTTTGCATTGCTGTTGAGCCAAAGTCTGCCTGAACACAAAGATCTGGAAGATTTCCAAGAATTGATATTAGAAATTTACATAGTAATTGAAAGCTATGAACTTTGTGTTACACACATGGTTTAATTATATACCTTTCTAAATAAATAAGTTTCAAAAAATTATATGAATAATTATAAATCTATGGATTTATTATAAACATTAAATCAGGTGTTGAATTAAAAATATTTAGTACATTAGTAAGATGTTTTGACCACTATCATCAGAATACTTGCATTCTTCCAAGATTTTTAGTATCAGTGCCTTTTTTATGATAATATTCCCTGGTCCTTTATAAATACTTATGGCTTATTTTAATCATACATGTCTCAAAAAGAAAAGCATCATTGCAACATGTGGTCTTTTGAAAAACTAAAATATTGTGATAGAATTAATGTTTAGAAAAAGTACATGTGAACACTGAAGAAAATATGGATAGTACTAAGAAAATAAAAATAGCCTCACCATTTTTGATGGTTTTATTCAAGGTCGCCCATAAATAAACTTATGTATGAATATTATATTTTACATATTTCTACAAAATTATTGCCATTTTCCATTTCTCCTTTTCAGGTTATGGTTTCCATTCATCCCTAAAATATTTGGTAAATCCTTTGTATTTTCAATTTGAGAGATGAATGTTTTCTTTGTACATAAGCAAAATAGACTCTAATCTTGCAATGTTTTAAGACTTGAGTTTTCTTAAATTCATGATTTAAAATATCTGTATGAAGTAATACCTTTTTAATGTAGACCTTCTAATCATTGGAAAACACTACCATTCTGTGATGAGTCAACAGCTTCAGTAATTATTTCTTTGTTTAATTTCAGTATGATTAAAAAAAATTTCCTTCCTCCTGATATCTTTGTTTGTTACCAAGTTTAAAAAGAAATAAATTATTCAATTAAATTCTTTGCTCATTTAAAAAATAAATTTAATAGAGAAAATTTGCAAATCTAAGAATGAATAATGAATACAAATTTTGTGCCATCCCATAAATATTAGTCAGCTATTTTGATAAAATTTTCAATACAAATTCCTCTGTATAATCTGTAATTGCAGTAAATGTTTTCTACTAATCAATGTATATTTAAAAAGCATATTTTTCTCATTTTTCAAGTATTTGATTTTGTTTTAAACTTTTACAATGGTTATTACATATATGTTTTGCTTTTAAGTCATTTGTATTCTTTTAACTTATATTAATATTTTTGTAGAATTATATTTGGTTATTTTTCAAAATGATTTTTGGATAATTAAAATAATGTTCCACCACTCTTTTATGATTTAAATGCTTAACAAGTTTTCACCAATTAATCACTGTTAATTATTGTATTAAATACTTAAAATGTGCTTTATTTTCCTCTATGTGATACAGAGGAAAAGTGGGTTATTTTCTATTAATGTGTCTTTAATTCCAGTTCCTGAGAGACCGGGGTTCAAAGAGAGAAAAACTTTATTTGGTTGTGCAAACAAAGGAGGTCAGTCACCTTAGGTGGCCCAAAAATTGCCTTTCTGTTTGCATAAATTCTAGTATTTTATAACATCAGAATGCTAACAAATAATTGGGGTGGAGTTTGAACAGTTTCTTTCATTGAAACACATTAAGAGGCTGAAACAAAACGGGGAGTGGTACAGACCTGGGGGTGAGTTACAAAGTTACAACCATTATCAGAGATCAAACATCCTGGAGAGGGAGATACCAAAAATGAAGGTCATCTACAAGGTTTTCTATATGGATATCTAATATTTCATAATATCAGGTGCAAATGAAAAATTGGAGTGGAGCAGAAAACAGTTTCCTTCATTAATATGCACTAAAGGGCAGAACAGGGGTAGGGTAGTAAAGCAGAGTCAGTCACAAGGATTTAGGATAAGGGTATACAGACCAATGGTCAGATACAAAGGTTTTCATGGATATTAATCAGAGATGGGTGGAGTGGTCAGATTCCAATAGTAAGTATACACAAGGGTGAGGGTAAGTCTAGAGTAAACACAAATGGAGTGGGGGAGGTATCTAGTCAGCTTCAGTCATTTCAGGTATTAACCTTTTGCTATTTTATAATATAAAGGCATCTATGTAATGATTATATATTAATAATCATAATTATTAACAATCATAATCAAATAATCAATAATCAAATATTAATCAATATTAATAATTACTAATCAAATCAAATGATTAATAAGCATAATTATTTGTTAATTCATAACCTTCACTTATGAAGTATCATGCAAAATCCTACCAACATAGGAAGCAATGATGAGTGGGAAATAGACTCCTGTGACATGTTAACTGAACACAGAAGTGTGTTTTAGATTACTCCATATATTCTGTATCTCCAACTATCAAAAAGAAGTATTTCTGTTGCACATCCAAGATATGAAATGACTTATTAACTGTGAGGAAATTGACTAGCATTTTGGTGTGACAACTGAATAGCAGGCATCCAAGAATGACAAAACAAAAAGAAAATATTACATGGGGATGTGGATCTGGGAATCTTCATGACCAATATATCAGGTCTCAAATTTCCTCTCAGAGTAAAAAATATGATGGCAGAAACAGAAAAAAAAACAGGGAGAATTTCAGCTCAATATTATCTGTGAAGCCCCTCAGTATACACATGGTGAGTTCAGTCCCATTTTTCAACTGAATACTTTATGGCTCCAAATCTGATGGAAACCCTGACATTTCAACTTATATTTCTCCATCCTGAATGCAATATCCCATGAAAAGTGTGCCTACCCAATTATATCCTCCTGGTTTTTTTTTTTTTT
>JAQZBX010043812.1:0-21540 GCA_029593785.1 Cabassous unicinctus | reverse complement strand
CTTTTGAATATATATGTAAACATCCTCAACAAAATACTAACAAATTTAATCCAACAGCACATTAAAAGAAGTATACACTATTATCAAGTGGGATTTATACAACATATGCAAGGGTGGTTCTACATAAGATAATCCATTAATGTAATATACATTAATGGAACAAAGGAAAGAAAACATGATCTTCTCAATTGAGGCAGAAAAGGCATTTGACAAAATCCAGCACACTTTCTTGATTAAAAACACTCAGAAAACTAGGCATAGAAAGAAACGTCCTCAACATGTTAAAGGGATATATGAAAAACCCACAGCTAACCCCATAATCAATGGTAAAAGACTGAAAGCTTTCCCTCTAAGTTCAGGAACTAGACAAGGACATCCATTGTCACCACAGTTATTCAACATTGTACAGGAAGCTCTAGCCCAGAACAATTAGGCAAGAAAAAGAAAATATATTGCAAAAGCAGAAAACTTCTCCTATTTGCAGATTACAAGATCCTATATATAGAAAATCCTGAAAAACCCACAGGAAAGCTACCAAAGCTAATAAACAAATTCAGCAAAGTGGCAGGGTACAAAATCAACACCCAAAAATCAGTAGAGTTTCTATAATCTAGAAATGAGCAATCTGAAGAGGAAAACAAAAAAAAAAATTCCATTTATAGTAGCTAAGTACTAAACAGAAAAGAATCAAATACCTAGGAATAGATTTAACCAAAGATGTGAAGAATTTATACATGGAAAACTACAGAATATTGCTAAAAGAAATCAAAGACTAAATAAATGGAAGGACAATCTGTGTCCATGGTTGGAAGACTAAATATTGTTAAGATGTCATTTCTACCAATTTTACAGATTCAATGTAGTCCCAATCAAATTTTCAGCAGGTTTCTTTGCAGAAATGGAATTGCCAATGATCAAATTTATGTGAAAGGGTAATGGACTTCATATTGCCAGAATTATCTTGAAAAAGAAAAATGATGTTGGAGGACTCATACTTCCTGATTTTAACTTATCACAAAGGTACAGTAATCACAACAGCAGGGTACTGGCACAATGACAGATGTATAGACTGATATAACCAAATTGAGAGTTCAGAAATAAACCCTCACACCTTTGGCCAATTGGTTTTTTGACAAGGGTATCAAGTAAAGTTAATGGGGAAGGAGTAGTCTCTTCAAGAAAAAGTGTTGGGAGAACTGGATATCCATATGCAAAAGAATGAAGGTGGACCTCTGCCTCACATCACATATAAAATAAACTCAAAGTGTATCAAAGACCTAAATATAAGAACCAAAATTATAAAACTCCTAGAAGAAAACACGTAAGCCTTGTCAAGGTCTTGTGTTAGGCAATGTTTTCTTAGACTTTACACTAAAAGTATGAGGAAGAAAAGAAAAGAATAAAATAAATAGAACTTCATCAAAGTAAAAACTATCGTACATAAAAGGACTTTATCATGAAAGTAAAAGACAACCTACAGAAAGGGAGAAAATACTTGGAAACCAAATATCCAATAAGGGCTTACTATGCAGAATATATAAAGGAATCCTACAGCTCAAAAAGAAAAAGACAAGCAGCCCAAATTGAAAGTAGGCAAAAGACTTGAATAGGCATTTGGTAAAGAAGATATACAAATAGCCAATAAGCACATGAGGAGATACTCAACATCATTAGCCATTAGGGAAATGCAAATCAATACCACAATGACATACCACTTCACACCCACTAGAGTGGCTACTATTAAAACAACAGGAAATTACAAGTGTTGGAGAGGATGTGGAGAAAAAGGAATACTCATTCATTGTTGGTGGGAATGAAAAATGGTGCAGTTGCTGTGGAAAAGAGTTTGGGGGTTCATCAGAAAGTTAAGTATAGAATTACCATATGCCCCAGCAATCCCACTTCTAGGTATCTACTCAAAATAAATTGAAAGCAGGGATTCAAACAGATATTTCCACACCAATGTTCATAGTGGCATTATTCACAATTGCTAAAAGATGGAAGCAAGCCAAGGGTCCATCAACAGATGACTAGGTGAACAAAATGTGATACATACATACAATACAATATTATTCCATCATTAGAAAGGAATGACGTTCTGATACATGCAACAACATGGATGAATTGTGAAGACATCATATTGAACAAAATAAACCAAACAAAAAAGGACAAATACTGTATGATCTCACCGACATGAAATAATTAGAATAAGCAAATTCATGGAGTCAGAAACTAGAATACAGGTTACTAGGGTCTAAGGCTAGGTAAGTAGGGAATGGGGAGTTTATGTTTAATTGGTAGAGTTTCTGTTTAGGTAGATGGAAAAGTTTTGGTAATGGATGGTGATGATGGTAGCACTACATTGTGAATGTAATTAATACCACTGAATTATATATTTGTTGTTAAAGGGGGAAATTTTAGGTTGTATATATGCTACTGGAATAAAATTTTTTTAAAAAACCATAGGACTGCACAACATACAGTGAAACCTGGTATAAACTATGGACTTTAGATAGTACTATAATTATAATAATATTGTTTCATCAGACTCCTCAGCTGAATTTAATGCAATCAAAGGGTATCACATTCAGAGGACTAGATTAGCTTACAAACATAATCTTTCTCTTTTGGGGATTCATAAAATAATCTCAAATGGCCACAACCAGTAATAAACTTAATATTTATTGAATGTCCAAATCAAGGCATCATCAGGGATGCTTTCTCACCACAGGTCGGCTGCTAGCAGATCCTGGAGTCCTGCCACAGGTGAGACAAATGGCAGGTCTGCCAGTCTCTCTACTTTTTCCTCAAGCTCAGCTGTGGGTGATCAGGCATCTCTCACTGGGTCTCCTCCCCTTGAGCCTCTCAGGGCTTTTCTGTTTTTCTGCAGCTGTAGGCTGTACCTCTTTTGTGCACCTATACTGCCCACCCTAAGGTCTGCTACATGCCAAGGACTTTTCTAGATGCTGTGGCTACAGCAAGGATCAAAGGAGATAAAGTCCCTGAATTAATGGAATTTACACTCTAGAGAAGAGAGAATCAATAAACATATTTTCAAATAGTGGCAGAAACATGTTTCAAAGAAATATAAGACAAGGTAGTATAAAGAAAGTTGGGGATGCTGTTTTCCATTGAGAGATCAAGAAATTACCATCTGAGGAAGTGACATTTGAATAGAAAACTGAATAAAGGAGAGTAAAAATGAGGAAGAAAAACCAGTTAGGAGGCTACAGACATGGGCCTGGTAGAAATATTAAGTACTACTGCTGGTGCTTTGGCAGATGCGGTATAATGAGGACAGAGAGGAGTAACTGGGTTCAGGAGTGTAGAAGAAATTAAAAACAATTATTCTTATCTATTGGTAGCATTTACCTCAATCTTCTAATTAAACACCTACTGCAAATTTCAGGAGCATAAGATGGGAAGACTTTTAAATGAAAGTCATAGAATTTAAACCAAAGAATTATTTTTCCCACAGTAGTAAAATTAAATCTCTAAGGCTCTGTGGACTATCAGGAGAGATAATTGTCAATTTTCCTCTTTATCCCCAAAAAAAGGATAAAATCAGTGAATTCGTGTTCGAAACACTTAATGGAGAAGAACAGTATAAAAGATGAAGACAATTACATCCATGTAAACAGTTACTATTAATGGTTATATTAATTGCCCTAGAAAAGGAATATAGTAAATAGTTACCTTACAATTTCTGATACAAACTGTAAAACAAAAGATTGGGTAATGTGCTTTATGGTGCAAATGATAGCAGGGTTCTCAGAGTTTATTTGCAATCATTACACATTTTACTCAGAACATGGCTTTACATTCATCAGGCTTAGCATATAATTTCCCTGAAATGTTATATTCCTGAACATCAAAAGTAAATATGCCATTTTTGAAACCCTTTATTTAATGTAGCCAATAACCAAGAAACTACACATGCCCACACACAAATAGCTTAGAAATCTTCAAGGAATGAGATTGCCTCACATTCTATTGAACATATTCATGCAAATATAAAATCTGGGTTGATGGATTGTCAAACTCTTTATGGTGCATGTGTGTGTGTTTATTGGTATTGGTCAGTAGATTTCATAACATAGAAACTGCTCTTTCACTACCAGTTCTCAGAATATAATTTGCACAGAGGGGAATTTTATTTATTGATGTAATGAAAATGTTTAATAAACAGTTTAGTATTTTACCATGATGGAAATATGTGACTCAATTGGTGCTAAATTTTAGCCAGTTTTATTTTTTTAATTCTCTAATCCTAGATCAAAAATTATATATAGTATATATGTATATTTATATATACACAGATAAATTTGAGATGCAGAAGAGGCAGCCAGCAACAGGGTTAAGTTTTAAAAAATTGTAAAGCACATACTTCAATGTTTCCCTGAAACACTGCACAGTCATGATGGAGAAAATAAAGAAATCCAGTGTTATCATTTATGACAGAGCACACAGATAAAGAGAAAGGAATTTGGACTGAATAAAGAGATGATCCTAAATGCGGGAGACAATTTACAGCAGCACTTTGGGGCTGGAGCAGCTTTGTAGCATTCTTCTTTTCTAATATATATCTGTTGCCAGCTTGCTATAATAAGCAACAAGCCCTACTGGTATTATTAAAAGCAGAATGAATGAAAGAAAAACAGGAAATCTCATTAAATGCTGCCAACAACTTCAACTCATTATGAATATGCTAATATATGAACCAATAATCCAATAATGATATTGTTTCCAGTATAGCTAAATATATCTCATTGCAAATAGTTATCTATACAATTGTGCAAATTGACACTCCATAAAAGCATTGCTCAAACATCTTTATTTTATAATATTTCATAAAATTTTAATTTATTAAAATAAATCATTACAAGAAATGCCACACTGAGATTTTTCAAACAATACTGTAAAATACCTGTAATAATTCATCTTTTCTCATTTCTCTTTCATCTTTTTTCTGTATGACTGCCCTCCTGTATCTACTGCCTCTTGGTAGACTAGATTTGCTTAGTTGTCCCCCACGGACATATATTTCATATAGATTTGTTTTCTTGGTCTCTTTTTTCTCCTAAACATCACCTAACAAACTTAAATGCCAGTTTCAAATCTGGAGTTTTGCTTGCTAAGTCTGCTGCGTCAAACAAGCTTAGATTCCTTGGCCTTTTCTCCTATTATCCCACCATTCACTATCCAAAATATTTCTCCATTTTTTTCTTCAAAATTTCTGAAGGACACCTCAAAGGGAAATTTATCTCAGTAAAAAATGTAAATGACCTCAGCTGTGAACAAGTGTAACTAACAGTCCCTGTAACCGGACTCAGTATTTCAGTTGAGTTTCCAATGGTAAATGTATGAGCATCAACTGGGAGCTTGTTAGAAATGCAAAATCTCAGGTCCTCCCCCAGACCTACTGAATTAGAATATGCACATCAACAAGATCCACAGGTGATTCCTATGCACCTTAAAATTTGAGAAGCACTGGGCTAGAAAACAAATGAAATGGCAAACCTTAATAAGATGTTTTGATTTTATCCTGAGGGCAATGGGAAAACAATAAAAAAATTTCAAGAAAATGTATGCTGATGACCCTCAAATCTGTATCTATAGCCTCAGGCCATGTATTTGAAGTGTGGTCCCTGTTGAAACACAAACAGGTACACAATAGGTACACAAATAGGTACACAACAACGTAAGTATAGAAATTAAGAGTACGAAGTTAGAAATTTTGATAGTAATTTGAAGGAGTCCTTTTATGGACTAGGTATATCTTTTTCAATTTGTTTTTCTAGTTAATCATTTTCATTAGTCCCTGACAGATTGGAAATTTAAAAAAACAGAAAACAGAAATTGTACCTTTGTCAAAGAGAGTTTGCAAAGCACTGACCTAGAGCTCTTCTTCCCATATCTTCAAATCAAAATCAACTTCATCATCTACATCCCCGAATGGGTCCATCCTCCTGAATTATCTCCAAGTTTAGCGGACCCCCATCCAAAGTCTGCTAAGCTAAAATGCCAGATGGCAACAGTGGCTCCTCCCCCTCCTCTACCTTCCATCATAGTCAATTTTTCCTAAATTTTTTCATTCTGTCTTCTCCCTTCACAAATCCTTGCACTGCCTCAGTTCATACCCTCACATTCTCCTGGACCATTGCTAAGGCCTCCTTGCTGGATACCTGTATCCAGTCCCCACCCCGTCCCCTGCAAGTCTATCTTCTCAAAGTCCATCAGGTGATGTGCATGAAACTTAGGTTTGGCCAGGCCACTGCACTGCCTAAATGGCTTTGGTGAGTATCCCTCCCCACCTTATAAAAGCCAGTCTCCATTATATGACACAGACACCCCCACATCTTCTCCCCGTGATCAAGCCTCTGCTTATTTCATTTCATTCCTTGCCTGCCTTCACTTAATCAAGGGACGACCTCAAACCATAACTTGTGGTTGCCCCTCCACACACAATGCACTTGGGCCCCATGCTTTATTCCTACTGGACCTATGCCTGACCCCATCCCCCCTCTTCACATCTTAGGACTTACCTCTGCAGTAACCTCAGCAACAAAGTCTTCACCACCTCCTCGATGATCTAACACCTTGTACAGGTGTTTACCTTTGCACTTCCAACATTGTATTCAACTGATCTCTTTGTGTCTGTTTCCCTTACTAAATTAGGAGTTCCTTGCTGTCAAGGAAATGTATCTTACTTACCTTTGTGTTATCAACATAAATATATGTCAATTGAAGGTCGAATAAATATTGTATTAATAACAGAAATTATATTCCATTGAGCATATTAATAGAAGAGTATGGTGTCTAAGATACCATACACTCTTTACAAAAAAAAAGAGACTTTCTGAAATTTTTCCTTTTCTTACTTATGGGAAAGTGGAGGCATTTATTCTCTAAATGCCCCTCTCCAAAGTTTGTTTGCTATTCCATTTTTCATGTTTGCTAAAAACATAAAACAATTTTATGGCTTTCTATTTATCCCAGTAGAGCAATTGTATGTTTATTTATTCCTGAGAAAGAAAGAAACCAAATGAATCTTCTTGGTTTTTATTAGAAAACCACAAAAAGTCAGGATGAGGGGCGGGGTTCAGCAAGAGGGAAATCGCCAAGCAATTTCCACACAAGCCAAGCTATTTTGTCCAATAAGCTTAAATCTGGAAGTTTTCCTCTTCTTTCTATCAATTATGCAACAGATAAGCCACAGATATAGCAAAAGAGACTAAAACCTAATACTGAAGGGGCAAGACATGAACAGGAGGCAACTCAACTGCCTCCACCTGCTATTAGAGGAAGATTTTTACTAGTTGATTTGACACTTTAAAGTTAATAGGATGGAGAAAGTGAAATGTTAATAGTGATGAAATGGTGCAGTACAACAGTCAATGAATTCTTGGGTCATTGATCCATAAATGTGAGTATCCTCAATTAAGAAGAATGTGCTCTCCTGCTCTCCTTGATTTTCTTCCTTGTAAATGGATAAGTGCCATTCATTGGTTATGGCAACAGAAGGAAAGTGAAATGAACTAGGGATTGAATAAGTAAATATCATCAAATAGTCTATAGGGAGATGGGAGACTACATGAAATACTTGGGAATTGAAGGAGGCAGGAGTTTGGGGAGGAAGAGAGAATGGGGACATAAAAGAATCAAATCAGTTATTTATTCTTGTATTATCTTTTTAAAGATCAATTGCATATAAGAAAATGTAGCTTTCAATTCAGTAAATATATATTTTAGTGCCTAGCCTGCTAAGGCCATGTGAAATACAGAAGAAATATAGTACCTTATAACTGCCATCAAAGAGCTTACAGCAACATTTTCCATGTCTATGATTCAGTATTGTTCAGAAGATACGTGATAAATATTACCAGTGGGTGCTGTAGAAGGTGTTAGCATGACCACTACTGGTAAGAGTTTAAATTGGTAGAATATTTCTGGACAACAATTTGGCAATATAAATCAGAAGCTTAAAAAATGTGCAGACCCTTTCTGAATTTCCCTTATGGGATTTATCCTTAGGAAATCACTAGACATGGGCACAAATACATCCCCACAAAGAATTTCTTCATCTCACTTACGGTAAGCATCAATTAGAAACAACACAAATACCCACCAATAGGAAATTGCAGTATATTTCTACAATGGAATGCTATGCAGCCATTAAATAAAACATTTTACATGTGTATTTATTAACATGGAAAAATGCCATGATACAGTGGGATGAAAAAATACATATTTAAAAGCAGAGTGTATAGTATGATCTCATTTTGTAAGCATAGAAAAATGCATAAACAAACACCCTTTTACAAACATACATTATGTATATATATGTGTGTATATTAATATATGTATGTAGATGGAAAAAGATACATCATAAAGCTAGGAGTAATTTTATTGGATGATGGGTTATGGGTTTTGTTTGGTTGGTTGGTTGTTTTTATTGGAGGTACCGGGATTGAACCTGGGACCTTATACATGAGAAGCAGATGCTCAACCACTGAGCTACACCCGCCCCTATTATGGGTGATTTTTACATTCTATTTTAAGGTTTTTTAATTGCTTGAATGTTTTTAATAGCATATTTTATTATATTCACAAAATATAAAGTTATTTTCATTTTCAGAAAGTTATTACAATTGGAAAGTCTGATTCACAAAGAAATGAGAATCCTTAAGGCTTAAAAGGTAATAACTAGGCTAAGGAATCTACTGGAAATTTTCCAATATGATTTTTCTACACATATGTGTTTCCTGGTAGTATTTTTCAAAAAATGTTATCCTTAATGCTGAGAAAATTATTACTCTTGTGCCTTGCTAATAGATAAATGGCACAATCCTGACCTTGTAGTAATGTGGCATTCAGTGGGCTTTCATTGGCTCCTTGAAAGATGAGCATGCTGTAGGAGAGCAGCTCTTTACCAATTCATTCCCTATTTTCAGTCCAAGTGCTGCTAGAACAGATTGTCTCCTATGGTGAAAACCCAATTGACATTTGACTCACCTGCTGGCAGCCACCCAACTCTATCTGGACAAGTAGGTCTTACTGAACAGAGGACTTCAATATTTTTTGTCTACTCTGTTTATCAGCCATTTTCAAGCTATTGAAATGATCTTGGCAATACCACTGAAAGAAATGCCTCACTCCTTTTCCCCCAGTACCATTGTCCTTTGAAACACAGCTGCCATTCTGCTTTTAGGTTTCTTTATCTTTTCACCCTGGTGCCTGTGAGGCCTGTGGAAGTTATCAATCAAATCAAATTTATGAAGTTCCTTTGTGAATCACTGCAAAGCTTTGGACAAAAATCAATAGAGAAATCCATAATGGAGTAACAAATGTTTAAGCTCAATTAATTAAGGAGTTTATAGTTTCACCTCAAAGTGTAAGCATAGTTAGAGAAATGGCTCAGGAGGAATATACCCAGTCTTACCGACTTGTTTTCATCTTGCAGTTATTGCCTGCTATCAGAATCCAGCTTCAGTGTGGCACAACCAACAACAGCAATAGCTAGTTCAACAGAAAGGGAAAAATTCTATTAAAAAAAGAAAAGGATTTCAACCTAAGCTTCCACATTCTAGGAGAAATGAAAAAAAAAAAATCATTTTAAGAATTGGCTATTTCATTGAGTAAAAGTCATTAGCTTATTTTTAGATATGCAAAGGTAGACCAGGAGTTTAATCTAGATTAGGACCAAATTATTTTGTTTAACAAAAAATTCAAATGCACTCCCAGGCAGGTGTGGAAATGGAAAAAGGGTCTTGGCAGAAATGAAGCCCAGTACATTGGCAGCAAATGAGCCTATGAGAAATATGAGAGAGGAATTCCTGGCACTAGTGAAGCCTGGGAATTTTTAAGAACAGTGATGTCATGATTTCACATCTGCTGTATTGATGTATTCCCCTTTATGTGACCCAAACCATGAGGAAATGTCTGTTGAACAAAGCAGTCTCATGTTAAAGATACTCTGAGGAGTGAGGGAAGGAGTGTTCAATGTTGTGAAACTTTTGGAGATGACATCAAAGAGAGGAATTGTTAGGAGACAGACAGCAGACCAAACTTTGTACTCATTTCCTAGAGCTGCAGTAACTAAATGCCCCAAACGAGATGACTTGAAAAAACAGAAGTTTATTTTCCCATAGATCTGGAGGCTAAAAGTTCAAAATCAAGGTGTCGGCAGGGCCATGCTTTCTCCCATGGATCTAGAAAATAATACTTTCCTGGCTCTTCCTAGCTTCTGGTGTTGGAACTGAGGAGGCCTCTGGCCCCACCTTCTCTGCACCTGTGGTGTAGCAGCAGAGCCCTGTCCTCTCTAAGTCTGTCTCAGAGTCATTCTTCCCTTTTCTTGAAGGATAACATATGTTGACAGCCAGGTAACACTATTGGCCCATTTCCTGCCTGTAGAATCCCAAAAATCTGGCATCATTTCTTCATTTAGTCCCTGCTCTGGCCCTTCAATTCAAGCTGGCAGTGTTTCTGCTGAGATGGTTGATTGGATCCATAAGTCACACACCTAATTTCTCTAGCAAACAGTTGTCCAGCCACAACCTTAGTCCTTTTTCCAGAGTAAGCTATCTGCTTGGGCTCAGAATTCTCCAAATCATCAAGTGCTGATTCCTTTGGCTTAAGAGTTCATTCCTCAATTTATCTCTTTCTTCTGACATTTTACTATAAGCAGAAAGAAGAAACAAGACTGCACTTTCCATACTTTGCTTGGAAATCTCCTCAGCTAAATATACAAGTTCATCATTTACAAGTTGTACTTTCCACCCAATGATAGAATTTAATTCAATCAAGCTCTCTGCCACTTTATAACAATGATCACCTTTCCTCCAGTGTCCAATAGAATGTTCACCATTTCCTTCTAAAATCTCACCAGAAGCACCTTTAACATTCATATTTCTACCAACTGTCTCTTCAAGGCAATTTAGGCTATTTCTACAAAGTGCCTCATACTTCTTCCAATATCTACCCATTGCCCAATTCTGAAGCCATTTTCACATCTTTAACATGCCTCTTCCTGGTACTAAAATCTGTATTAGTTTCCTTATAAGGACACTTACAGGACAGAGCTGTGGAATGGGCCAACTCAGGAGTGGACATAAAACAAATCTCATTCTCCCAACACCTACCAGAGAAAGGTTTGGGGGAAGGTGTGGGCTAGATCCAGCCCGTACATAAACAGAGATATGCAGGTGGCAGTTATGTGGGTTCCAACACTCTAGAACAGCTACTATATGCCACATGAACGGCATCATCACTTCATGCTAGGTATGATTTTTTCCCTACTTAGAGAAGTCTGGGCTATCAAGAATTAGGTAATTATTCCAACATCACATGGCTAGTAACCAACAGAACCATGATCCGAGCCAAGCTGGGAGGCACTCATCTCTGTCCTCTGTCCACCATTGCCTGTCTGCTTCTTTGTAAGACCCTGCTCTGAATACTCAAGGATTCCGTTAGGCATGGCCTGGATACCATTTGGAGCCCTCTGTCCAAGGGCAGGTCATCACATCCAGGGTAGAGAGTCATCTTTCCACTTAGCAATAGCAAATGAAAATGACCCCATGTGTTTCACTAGCTTCTAGCAACTAGTCTGTAAACTCCATAAGTGCAGGGCCATCTCACTGTTTTATCCATGCCTCCTCCCTTCCAGCTGTTTTCCCTGTTACAAAATATGTGCTCAAAAATATTTATTGAATAAAAGTCTAGTGCTTAATGGAAAAGTTTGATCTCACCATTTTTAAATGAGTATCCATGCCTAATCTTCTTTTCTTGATCAGCTATAGAAGAAGAATTTCATTTTGAATATAACTGATAAAGTTCACTTGAAAAGAGGCTTTTCTTTACTTAAAAAATTAATACAAGTAATCCATGTACTTAGAGAAAAATTAGAAATTATAGATAAGCAAAGAAAAAAGTTAAACTATCTTAATCCCAACGCCTAGAGATAAGCATTATTAATGCTGTGACATGCAGCAATCTTTGCTGTGAATAATGCTGAGTGAGCTGATCACCAATTCAAAGAAACGTGGGCATGTGCAGTAATTTGAACCAGCACAGGCACCGCGATGGCAGCAGTGCTGAATGACACTGTGTACTGTTCTGGAGATTTCAGAATCATCAGAGGAGAGCAACAGTAACAGCAGCAGCTGAAAACTCACTGTAAACCAAGCATGTTTTCTAGTTCTTTCTCCCACAAAGTTTTTGGAAGCTGTCAAGCCCTTTTTTTTTTTTTTTTAATTTATTTATTTATTTATCCCCCCCTTGCTGCTTGTGTTTGCTGTATCCATTCCCTGCATGTCTTTTCTGTGTCTGCTTATCTCCCCCCTGCTGTGAGGTCCTGCCGCATCAGCCCACCGCGCCGTGCACGGGCTGGCCTGCCCTCAGAAGGAGGCCCTGGGAAGCGAACCCGGGGCCTCCCATATGGTAAACGGGAGCTCTATCCATTGAGCCACACCCGCTTCCCATGTCAAGCCCTTTGGGCTGACCAAACCTGTGGGTTTCTTGCACAATTCAGAGAAAGAGGAAAACCCCCTGGAAAGACTTCTTGCACTTCTTGATCATTTGGCATAGCAGCAAACAAATTAGCCTCCATTTGAAAATTAAAGCTCTGTTTTTATTTGTATTTTAGGCTGGACCCATATGTAAATTTTGCTACAATGATGATTCTAATACATAAATTTTTGTAACCTAGCCTGCTTAGTTTATATATTGATATGTCCCATGTGTAGGCAAGGTGTCTGCTCCTAGTAAGTGATTGAATTAACTTGCTTAGAAAAGTTCTTAGAGGAGGAATTCCTGCCCCAAAAGACCCATCTTTAATGCTTTAGATTTATATTGTCAAAATATAAGGTGAGACCTTTTGAAAGCAATGCAGAAGTCCTAACAGGCTCCAACTTGCTTTGCTGATTCTTTGTTTTATTTCTCTCATGGGTTCCCTAGACTCTACGTTTACCATCAACAGATAAACAACAATGATGACATTTAAGGGGGTCTTCCTGCTAACAATTGCTTCAAGGCCATCTATAACTATTTCATATTAATAGTACCATTTATTATAATACTATGTCAAATACTCTATACTCATTATCTCATTATCTGATCCTGATAGTCAAAAATTGCTATTATCTCTGTTTTACAGACTAGGAAACTGAGATTGAAAGAGGGCACATGACTTGCTTGAGTTCAATTAACTATTATGTATGTAGCAGAGTCTGGATTTAAAGCCTAGTGCACCTTACTTTAAAACCCATGCTCTCAACCACTGTGAACCACTGCCTCCTTTGTCACACTTGACAAAGGGCTTAGAAAACACTGATGTCCTCAAATGAAGGGAATAGGAGTGTTAACTTTGACTATGCTTTGCTTTTTAAATTAATTTTTATTTACAAACGCTCTATACCCATCAAGCAAAAACGCTCCTTTCTCCTTTTCCCACATACCTGGTAACCTCTATCTATTTTCTGTTTCTGCAAATTTGTTATTTCCAGATAGTTCATATAAGTGACATCATACAATATTTGTCCTTATGTGCCTTGTTTATTTCACTGAGCATGTTTTCAATGTTCATCTATGTTGCAGAATGTCTCAGAACTTCATTGCTTCTTATGGCCAAATAATAAGCCATTGTGTTATTGCTTACCCATTCATTTGTTGATGAATATTGGGTTGTGTCCACTTATGGCTATTGTGAATAATGCTGCCATGAACATTGCTATGCAAGTATCTGTTTCAGACACTGTTTTCACTTTCATTGGGTCTTCCTAGGAATGGAATTGCTTTGTCATATGGTAATTACATATTTAACTTTTTGAAAAATCACCATGTTGCTTTCCACAGTGGCTGTATCATTTTACATTCTCACCAACAATGCACTTGAGCTCCAGCTTTTCCACATCTTCTCAAACACTTGTTATTTACCATATTTTAAATAAGAGCTATCCTTGTGGATATTAAGTGGTATCTCACTGTGGTTTTGCTGTGCATTTCCCTAATGGCTAATGATGTTGAAAATATTTTCATATGTTTATTGACCATTTGTATAGCCTCTTTGGAAAAATGCCTGTTTAAGTCCTTTGCCCATTTTCTAATTGGGTTACTTGTCTTTTTGTTGTAATATTGTGAAATTTCTTGATATATTCTGGATATTAAGCCTTTATCAGTTATGTGGTTTGCAACTATTTTCTCCCATTCTCTAGGATATCTTTTCATTTTCTTGATAATGTCCTTTGATGCACAAAGGTTTTTAATTTTGATAAAGTCAAATATCTCTATTGTTTCCTTTGTTGCTCATGTTTTTGGTATCATATCTAAGAGTCCATAGTCAAATCTCAGTTCATGAAGATTTTGTATATATTTCTGTATATATTGAGATAATCATGTTTTTTTCCTTCATTCTTTTTATGGGTATAATACATTGACTGATTTTCTTATGTTGAATCACCCTTGCATTCCAGGGATAAACCCCACTTGATCATGGTGTATAATCATTTTAATATGCTATTGGATTGGATTTGCTAGTATTTTGTTAAGGATTTTTGCATCTATATTCATAAAGGAAATTGGTTTGTAATTTTCTTTTCTCATAATGTCTTTACTGGCAATTGCATCAGGGTAATACTGGCCTCAAAGAATGAATTAGGAAGTGTTCCTTCCTCTTGAATTCTTTGGAGAATATTGAGAAGGTCTGGTGTTCATTCTTCTTTAAATATTTGGGAGAATTTATCAGTGAAGCCATCTGGTCTTAGGCTTTTATTTTGTGGAATATAATAAAAATTTAGGTAAAAAATTTAGGTAATTTGTGTGTTTCTAGGAATTTTTCCATTTTGTCTAGATTATCTAATTTGTCAGTGTACAATTGTACTTAGTATTCATTTATAATCCTTTTTATCTCTGTAAAGTCAATAGTGATGTCACCACTCTCATTTAAAATTTTAGTTATTTGCATATTTTCCCCTTTTTCTTTGGCAGTCTAGCTAAAAGGCTGTCAATTTTATTAACTTTTTCAAAGAGCCAACTTTCAGTTTGGTTGATCTCGTAAATGTTTTTCTACTCACTATTTTATTTATCTCCACTCTAATCTTTTTTTTATTTTTATTTTAAAATACATTCAAACTTAAAGGACAGTTATAAAAATAATACAAATTCCATACAGAGAACTCCAATAAAAGCCTACCCCCATATATCCAGATCCACCAATTTAACATTGTGCCACATTTGCCATATTATCCCATCAATCTATCAATCAGTCTATCTATCTACCTATCTATCTATCTATCCATTTTCTGAACACTTGAATATAAGCTGTATACATCATTTTCCTTGAACATGTAATACTGCCGTGTACATTTCTTAAGAACAAGGATATTCACTTATGTAACCACCTTAAATGCAGTGCACAAGTTCAAGCAATTTAACATTGGTATAAAACTTACACTATATTCCAATTTTTTCATATGTCCCAACAATGTCCCTTTGAGCCTTTTCTCCTCTCTTGCTAGAGCTCATCCACAATCATGTATTACATTTAACTGTCATTGTACTTTCAGTTGCTCTTTCTTTCCTTCTTTCTCTTTCTTTCTTTCTTTCTTTCTTTCTTTCTTTCTTTCTTTCTTTCTTTCTTTCTTTCTTTCTTTTTCTTTCTTTCCTTTTTTCTTTCTTTCCTTCTTTCCTTCTTTCTTTCTTTCTTTCTTTCTCTCTCTCTCTCTCTCTCTCTCTCTTTCTTAATTGTGGGAACATATATACAGTATAAATTTTTCTCATCTCAACTATTCTCAAGCATGCCACTAAATGGAAGGAATCACACTCACAATATTGAGGTACCTCACCACCTTCCATTACTAAAAATTTCCCATTTTTCCAAACAGAAACCGAACACCCATTATTCATTAACTCCTCATTCCCCTGCCCTTCACCCCAGCAACTTGTAATCTAATTTCTGTCTCTTTGAGCTTGCATATTCTCTGATACTCTCTTTGTGGTTATCATGGTGCTTAAATTTAACATCTTAAATCTATAACAATCTCATTTGCGTTAATACCAACTTAACTTCAATAGTATACACAAACTACACTCCTATACCCTTCTGTCCCCCCACCTTTATGCAGTTCTTGTCTACGTAAACAAAATTCATGTTTATACTTTATGAATCTGAAATCACTGGTTTATCATTCCATTTTATGCATTTGTCTTTTAGATCCTGTAGGAAAGTAGAGTTATAAACAAACAAAAAAAACAATAGTATTGGCATTTCTATTTTCACATGTCATTACTCTCACTGGAGATCTTTATTTCTTTATGCAGCTCCAAACATTTGTCTATTGTCCTTTCTTTTCAACTTGCAGAACTCTCTTTAGCATCTCTTACAGGGCTAGTCTAGTGGTGACAAACTCCCTCAACTTTGTTTATCTGGGAATGTCTTAATAACTCTCATTTTTGAAAGAGAGCTTTGCTTGATACAGAATTCTTGGCAGCAATTTTTGCTTTCAGCACCTTAAATATGTGATCCTACTGCCTTCTTGCTTCCAATGTTTCCAATGAGAAATTGGCACTTAATTTTATTGAGGCTCCTTTACTTCTCTTTTGTGGATTCAGAATTCTCTTTATCATTGCCATTTGACAGTCTGATTATAATATGCTGTGGTGTGGGTCTACTTGGTTTTATCCTGTTTGGAGTTTCTTAAGCATCTTGGGTGTGTATATTCATGTCTTTCATTAAATTTGGGAAGTTTTCAACCATTATTTCTTTGGATAGTCTTTCTGTTGCTTTCTCTCTTTCTTCTCATTCTGGGACTCCCACAATGTGTATATTGGTAAGTTTGATGGTGTTCCAAAGGTTTCTCAGGCTCTGTTCACTTTCTTCATTCTTTCTGCTCCTCACACTGAATGATTTCCATTTTCTTATCTTCAAGTGCACTGATTCTCTCTTCTGTCAGCTCCAATCTGGTGTTGAACCCCTCTCAGAAATGTTAAGTTTCTATTACAGTGGCCTTCAGCTCTGTTTGGTTCCTTTCCATAATTTCTGTCTCTCGTTGATATTCTGTTTGTGCTCATCTATCATTTTCCTTATTTCCTTTAGTTCTTTGAACATATTTAGGACTACATTTTTAAAGTCTTTGTGTGATATGTCTCAGGACTGGTCTCATCATTGATGATTTCTAATATTTAATCTTCTCCTTTGCCTCAACCATCACCTCCTGTTTCTTTGTATGTTTCTCACCTTTTATTGAAACCTGGACATTTTGATATTTTAATGTGTTATCACTGAAATTTGAATTCTGTGGTGTTCTATTTCTTAAGCTTGTATTCAGCTAGTGTTGTGACTGCATTTTCTTTGAATACGAGGAGCTAAAAGAAAAGGGGAAAAAAGAATGCAAGAACCTTCCCAGTCTTTGCAGATTTACCTGTGCAAGTGTTCTCCTTCAGGGCTTATCCACACAAAGAGTTTAGAACATAGCTCCAGGTCAAAGCATAGGGGCCTCCCTGACACTTTTTGTGCCTGTGTCTTGTCTGGGGCATGCACATGTGGCCCTAGGCATTCCTATATTTACATGGTTACTAATGTCCCTCTACCCTTGTGGTCCTTGCGGTCCATGCAATTTCACTGTATGTTCTACAGCCATGAATTCCTTGTCCCAGGCAGCAAAACTTAACTGTTCTTCACAGCACTACGTAGGAGAGTTCTCCCTCAGGCCACCACCAGGCAGATTGTGCCAGACATAGATGCTCCCACCATTTGTATGAGGGCCACTCTGCTCCCTTTGGAACCAGGACCAGGAATCGGCACTAGGAGAAGGGGTCAATTCCAAACCAAGCCAGTGAAGGGTGGGGAGGAGCCAGGGGTGCCACTGAGATATTAATGCTTTTAAGAAAGCTTTTTCTTGATTTAGCATTCATTCTGTACTGCAGTTCTTTAACTGTTTTCTGGAGCCCTGAGAAAATGTTTCTGCTAGTTCTTGCTGGTTATTCAAAGCTTTTGTGGGGGAATGGAACTCTGAAGTGCCTCACTCCACCAACTTGATTAGGGCAGGGCCTCTGCTCTAATCTTAATTATTTTCTTCCTTCTACTAACTTTGGGTTTACTTTAATTTACATTTACTTTGTTCTTCTTTTGAATAGCAGTGGTGAAAGTGGAAATTTTTGTCTTTTTCCTGATCTTAGAGGGAAGCTTTCACTCTTTCACCATTGAGTATGACGTTAGCTGTGGGTTTTTCATGAAAAGCCTTTATCAGGTTGAGAAAGTTCCCTTCTGTTCCTACTTTTCTGAATGTTTTTATCAATAAAAGATGCTGACTTTTGTCAAATGCCTTTTCTGCATCTATATCTCCTCAAGATGCAAAGTTAGATTATTCATTTGAGATCTTTCTTCTCTTTCAATATAGGCATTCATAGCTAAAAATATCCTTCTGAGCACTGCTTTTGCTGCATCCCATAAGTTTTGGAATGTTGCATTTTCATTTTCCTTTATCACTAAGTATTTTCTAATTTCCATTTTTGATTTCTTCTATAACCCATTAGTTGTTTAAGAGTGTGCTGTTTAATTTCTACATTTTTGTAAATTTTCTAATTTTCTGTCTGTTATTGATTTTTTTAGCCTCATTCCATTGTGGCCAGAGGAGAGAACTTTTCATGACAAAGAAGAGGAGAGAACTTTGATCCTGTGGCCCTGGGAAGAGAGACAAGCCCTATGGCAGCTGAGAGAGAGAAAGTCTGAACCATTGCAGAGATCGACAGCCATCTTGCTTCAACACGTGGCAACTGACTTTGGTGAGAAACCAACTTTGAGTTGGATTCTTTAGGGCCTTGTAACTATAAGCTTTTACCCCAAATAAATACCCTTTATAAAAGCCAACAGATTTCTGGTACTTTGCATCAGCACCCCTTTGACTGATTACTATACTGGGTAAGTAATGCTAGATTCAAATAAATTTTCCCTCCAAATTTTTCTATTACTCCATTTTCTCCTTACAATTTGACATATCTGCTTCTCCTTTCATTGTTAATCTGCTTCTTGTCTCTGGAAGTTTTAACAATTTTTTCCTTGTCCTAAGCATTCTGAAATATGTCTGTGATTTATGTTGTTGATGGTGGTGTTCCCTCTATCCTGTCAGTACTGATGAGTCCTTTCAATCCAAGATTTAATGCAGAGAAATTCTTCTCTGTTAGTCTTTGCACGTTGCCTTCCCTTGGTATCTCTGGTCTCTTTTATATTTCCTGTTGTGCCTTCTTTTCCTATCCTACACTATTTTTAATTTTCTTTTATACCCCCATACCTTTATTTATTAACCATATATTATGTCTTTTAGCAGTGCTTCTCAAACTTTCATGTACATACCAATTACCTTGGGGCCTTATTAAAATGAAGATTCTGAGTCAGTATTGTGGGGTGGGACCTGAGATCCTGTATTACTGACAATTTCCCAGGAGATGCCAATGCTGCTGGACTACAGACCATACTTTGTATAGCAAGGCCCCAGTGATATGTTAGCCACAGAAAGTACAGAGGCGTATCCTGAAAAAAGCAGGGACTCCATAGTCAGACAGTTTGGGACTCTTTCTTCTCTACTCACTAGACATATGACCTTGGGAGACTGACCGAATCTCTCTGAATATCAATTTCCCCTCCACAAAATGAAAATATTGGACCCTGTGCTCCTAGTATCCTGCAATGATTACGTGTGAATTTCAGCCTGCACAGAATGATAGGGAACATGAAATGAAAAAAGGACAACCCTGGGCTTCTTCTGTCAGGGACAGGATTTAATGAGGCAGACAGTCTGGGCACCCCTATCTCTGCCCAGTGGGTAGGGCTCTATTCTCAGCTGTGACCTCAGTCATGAAGTTTTTTAAGTTAAAAGGGTTAGAACAAAACAATCACCTGGCTTCATCCTCACACAGCCACAAACCCCACCCATAGAACAGGAACAAGTACACTCAATTTCAATAGGAAAAAAAAGCCTGCAAGATCAGCCACACAGACAGAGAGAAAGTATATGAAGTAAATCATGATTAATGGAATACATTGAAAGAAGAAATTTCTGTTAAAAACTTTTCATGAAGGCAATATTTAAAGTGGAATTTGAGAAAATTATAAGCAGAAAATGAAGATAAGAGCCTAAGTTCGGGGGAAATTCTTCTTGCTCTAAAAGAATTTTAGAGTTATTGTTGTTCTGAGCATGGGAAATGACAAGGAAGGAAGAAACGACGTAGGAAAATATTCTTGATTGAGTAGCTATTTCATACCAGCCATTTTGTAAATGTTATGATGTAACATGGTGTCTACAGAGCCAGAAATCAGCCCCTCAGATGTTGGCCTGTGAAAAGAATGGGATGAACCACCAAAAAAGGGATAAGTAGCCTTGAGTAGCACAAGGGTACTTGCCCCCAGATAAGTGTTGAAAAAAATCTTTCTAGGATTGGAAATTTCAAATGGAAATACAGGCACATGTCTAGTTACAATCATGGTGTTTATACATACAGGCAAAAATTTGGTTGCAATTTTGCTGTTATGAGACCAAATTAATTAGCAGGCCAATTTTAAGATTTAGTCTAGGTAATGACATTTTTAGAAACAAGGAAATGTTGACTAACTTTGGTTAAACCAAATGCAAAAAGAAAAGGAAAACAGAATATCACTAGACTCTTGACAGAGTGGGTGTTGGTGGGTGACAGTTTTTCTATGAACAAAATTTATCCCATTACTGCTCATAAAGTTTATCAGAAAATTCCTTAGTGTTTTATTAGAAATGCTAATATCTTCCTAGAAGGAGGTCATGAATTATATTGCACAAAAAGATTCTGTCCCAAACTGGGTTGAGGAAATTTTTTCATTGGCTAAGGATTTTCACCAGTTTCCTTAGTGAAGAAAAACCTAGAAGTTTAAAAGTAAACTGTACTTGCTATAAGGTATAACTCACTATATAACAAGTTAAAGGACTTTTTCTAAAAATTTCTGTATATAATTTTCTCTGGATGGGAAGAGTTTCCAAGAGGGACCCTTACCTAACTATTTTAGTCAAGGTTCAACTTCCATAGTAGATAAAATAGGCACATGGTCCTTCAGTGGCATGGTTGTTTATCTGGTTGGCCTACAGGCTATACTAGAACACATGTAGAGTGTTAGCCAATGAGAATGAGTGCAAATCTACATTTTGTCCCTTCTTTTCTTCCTTCCTACCCTCCACTATTCTTCTCTTTTCCTTCCTACCCCTCAGAGTTAGGCTTACTCCTGACAGTATTTCAGGGGTGATAACGTTTTTTGCAGGCCCCCACAGTCTTTCTAACCTACTCACATTTACCTCAAATATATTTAAGAGAACACAAAGCTCTAAATTCCACATTTAGATATTAAAAGATTAAAATTAAAATAACTAGGATCAAGAGCTCATAGTGTTAATGAGTTTCTTTCACCAAGTAAATATCTCAGCTCTTTTTCTTTTTGATTTGAGAACTCAGAAATAAAAAATGTAATTGAGGAGGGAGAGTGAAGTACACTTCACACACACACACACACACACACACACACACACA
>JAQZBX010043811.1:10487-21646 GCA_029593785.1 Cabassous unicinctus | reverse complement strand
AACTTTGGCTGATAGTGTGAGCAATACTGAGGTAAGATTTTAGGGCATAAGGTATGAGAGGTGGATGAAAAGCATAAAGGAGGTAAATTAGACAGAAACAAAATTGTATGATTAATGGGTAGCCAGTCAATGCTACCCATTTAAGGGGACCTGACGGAGGGATCCAGGTTCCCCTTGTCCAGTAGTGATGTACGTTAGCTGAAGTTAATAGGATTTGTTTTAGTAAGAAGAAAAGAGAGACATGCAGTACCTGTGTAAAAATTGATGCTATAACTGCCAAATATGCAAGGAACTTATTTTCAATCTTAGTAAATCTACCGGGCCATGCCATCCAGTATTATCATCCCCTGTTAAGAGCTTGTAAAGCACCTGAGGTTTCACCATTGACATGGTGCAATGGAAATGCCATTCAGCTGCTGTGAAACTATCAGCACCTTGATTTAAAAAATTTAAAGTATATAGAGCTATTTCTATATTGTCCTTTGGACTGGATAGTCCTTGGTCCTTATTCCCCCTTTTTTGTTTAAGAAGTTGTTTTAGAGTGGAGTGACAGTGTTCTATGATGGCTTGTCCTGTTGGATTGTAAGGTGTTCCTGTAATATGTTTAATCTGTCGTTGTTGAAAGAAAAGTGATAGCCATTTAGAGGTATATCTTGGTCCATTATCAGTTTTAATAGTTTTTGAACATCCCATATGATTAAATGCAATAAGCAAGTGAGAGATCACATGATGTGATGATTCTCCTGTAAATGGGGTGGCCACTATGAAATGAGAGAAGGTATCAATGGTAACATGGATGTACTTAAACCTGCTGAAAGCAGGATAATGGGTGACATCTGTTTGCCTTATTTGGTTTGCATTAAGGCCTCGGGGATTAGTTCCAAATAGACATGGTGATAGTGTATGTTTTTGGCAATCAGGACAAGCACGCACCCCTTGCCTACCTTGCTCTGAAGAGAGCTGAAATTGTTTTTGTAGAGCTTTAGAATTTTGATGGAAGAAACTATGTGATAGCTGGGCTTGCTGAAAGTCTAAAGTGAAATTAACCAAAGTACCTGCTCTTTGATTTCCTTCAGTTAAAAGTCCAGGCAATCTGGAATGAGACTGATGTGAGTGACGAACAGCGGATGCTGTCGTACTGAGATCAATTGCTGCAGAGTTAAGAATAGAAAACATAGATTTTCATCAATCAGGGGTTTAATAAGAGCCTGCTCAATGTGCTGTAGAGTACATACTTCATAAGCAGAGTCACAAATGATTTTGATGGGTTGCAGATCAAAATGCTGTAGGGCCATAATGGCTGCTGCTAATTCAACCCTTTGAGTGGATAAATATCCATCTGTGACTCCTGAGTGCCATTTTCCATTTTCACTCCATGCAAAGGCCACCCCACCAGCTCTACCTGAGTCATCAGGAGAAACAGTAAGGCAACCAGAAAGAAGGGTGGGAGAAACCATCCCCTCTAGCCCCATAAACAGGGCAAGTATAGGCAGCTGCTGCAACAGTTTTTCCCTAGGAAGTTGAAAGTTTAATTTACTTCATTGATTTTGTACTACTACTACAGGAAAAGCCACCATTTCATCACCATGTTTTAAGGCTTCTTTCATGCATAACTGCATGCATGACTCTAGAAATTATGGCGAAGGAGGAGGAGGCAGCTCCTCTGAGATATCTAGGCATCCTCCAGCCGCTGGAATAGGTGGTGGCAGAGGTGGTAATGGGGGGGGGAATAGGATATGGTGGTGCAAATGGAGTACCTGCATCTGTTTCCTTTTTTGCTGAATGGAATATATAGTGGAGTTAATGCCACACGAACAATACTCCAAGTTATAATAACAACAGGGAGTGCAATTGCTAAGAGTTGTATTGTTTTTACAAAAATATCCTCTTCTTTGGAAACTCTTGGTCCCATAATGATTTAGAAATCCCTCACTGTACTAGACACGTTGGCTACTATCCCCAGTGGACGTTGCTGTTCCCTTACCTTGGGAAGATTAGTTTCGGTTTTTGTCTGGATGAGTATATCCACTCCTTAACATGCTGATTCACGCTGCCAATTCATGCCACTGATCTGCATCACGTTGGGGTCACCAATTGCCATGGGAATGAAATGAAAACACTCTGAAGCTTCGTATTCTTTAGGAGGAGCCCCGTTTAGTTGATCTCCAGTATATATACAGTCAGCTATATCAGGAGGTGTGCCCAGGCAATTGCTGAACTTGTAAAGGCTCAAAGTTTTTTTCGCACGAGATAATGGAGAGGCAGAAAGCTCTAATTGAGTAACAGTGAAAAGTAAGAAAGTCCTCATTGTCTTCAGCAGGAACTGATGACAGCAGCTTTTTCCCATTCTGCAGTAATTTGCTTGCACAGCAAAGCAGGTTTAAACTGTTTCAAGGATAATTTAACCAAAGTGTACCCACAAATATCAAGTCAATGAGTGGAATTAAACTAAAGTAACAACTAATACCTCTGTAGTCAGCAGTTGCAGTTCCTGACAAAGGATAGAAATATATCCCAGTATATTTGGGTCAAGAACAAGGCATGAATATATCAGGTCCAGATTCCAGAAAATAAAAAGGGTGAAAAACTATAAATTCTAGAAGATGGGACCAAGTTCATAGAGCAATTGATGTATCTTTGGAGACCTGCAGATGATGTGGGCAATTGAAAGTTCACAAGGTTGGATTGTGTTTAATTTTCATTACAGACCTAAGTGAGGCAGTTGAGATTTGTGACATGATGTTTGTTAAATATTTAAACAATGTTGAATTCTTCCACATGAAAACTTGATTCTGAAATTCAATCATGTCACTTATCTACCAAGAATTTCTTCTGGATCTTAATGGACAGCATCCTTACTTTTGCATGATGATTTTCAGGCATAGAAAAGTGTATTAGTGATGAATTCATTGAGAAGTTCAAAGAGTTTACTAGGAAAGATGGGATTCTAGAAGAAAATATTGTAAATCTCACTGAAACAGGTAATGTGACTACACTTTCTCCTGAATGGCTGATATATTAATATACTCTCAGGAAACATATTTGTTTCTTTCAAATTCCTTTTTCCAGAAATTATTCTCTATAAAAATTCTGTGCTGATTGCTTCCATTTTTGCTGTTCCTATTTTATCACAGATATTTGTCCTAAAAACTCCAATTATTAGATGATTGGAAGCAGTGACTTTGAGGCCTGTCATATATTTTGCAGGTGGGTTAAACTTTCCTCTTATCCCTGCCATTATATAATCTAAGTCAATAAGCAAATATTGTGGCTGAACAGGTGCCTTATATTTACAGCAACTCACTTTCTTGTTCCAATAACAGAAATTATGCCACTGGAGAATATTTTCTCCATATCAGATAGCTTTGTGTCTAGTGATACCTTCCAAGGCCGTATTGGTTGAAGAAACTAGGGCAGAAGCAGTTACAGTTACAAAGCATTATAATATACCCAATGATGATTTCGGTATAAGCAACAGAAGCTGGTGGAGTATGGGAACACTGGCAAAGCAGTTAAGGAGGCAAAATTTAAATCATAGTAGTATTTAAAAAAATGGAATGCTTCACAAATTTGAGTGTCATCCTTGTGCAGGGGGCATGCTAATCTTCTCTATATCATTCCACTTTGGTATATGTGTTGCCAAAGCGAACACTGGTTCACAAATTTTAAGGGGACTAGCACAAGGTTGGTCATTAAAATGATACATTGTAGTTGCATTGGTTATAGTTGAAAATTGGAGGAAAAAATCTACCATTAAATAATAAATATGTGAAATTTGTTAGATGTGTATTATGGAAGAGAAGGCACAAAAAAAATTGTCACAATGTGGATACTTTTCAAATAGAGCAATTTAAAATGCAGCAATAAGATTTATAGGACAGTAGCAGGGTAAAACATATACACATAAAATCTTATATTTTACAAGGATATTTAGATAATGTAGGCCATATAACAAACACAGTAGAATATGTGTTGAAGTAGGAAAGGAGAATTGGGATAGGGTTTGGACAGAATGGAAGACATGAAATATTGAAATGTAAGAAAGTAAATATAACAAAAGACAAAAGAGAAGTCCTAAACAGACAGAGGGTGGCCAATCATTATGAAATGAGAAGTAAGAATAGCAGATTTCTGTCCCAAAATAAAAATAACGAATATTTTTTTAAAAAATACAATCTTATTGCATTTATATTTGAAGTAATTCAATAAAACGGTGCTTAAACCCTTCTCCATAGTGTCATCCATTTGAAGAGCCTACTGTAAAAATAAGAGAATATTGACTAGCCTGTGTTTTAGATAAAATATTTTCCTCCCAACATTGCATGTTAAAAGGGAAAGTTAACCAAATGTAAAACATATGAACTCATGAAATAAATTAATAAACATGGTTAAACAAATAAGTATATACATATACAAATAAATTAATATTTGTTCACTAGTGAACACAAATTGTCCTGAACAATTAGTAGATAACCCCAGGCCTTTTGTGAAACTTTCAAATGCTTCAAGGAAAATCAACAAATTGCTTAATGCTTCCTAAGGGAGAAACTAAAGGTTGAAAAAAAATCTATAAATTGTTCTCACTGTGCCATGTTAAGAAGCACATGGGAGAGTCAATACAAAGGATTCATTACAGGTAAAAAGAGAAAAGTTTCATCTGATGTCATGTTTTACCATTATCTACAATGTTTCAGTGGCATTTCCAAGGTCTCACTTTTATTCAATGACAAAGACATAGTATAATATGAGGATTTGATTCAATTCTGTATGCATTCTACTATGCAATAGTGCCTGAGCAGAATAGGACCTCTCTTCTTCTTTCTTCATGCTAATTTTTCAAATTTCACATTGGCTGTAAGGCTTCACTTTTGTATTGGTTCTGAAGCTCCATTCTAAAGCATCTTGAAAACATCATCATTATATTGCTTATATATTATTTATGCTTTATATAAATAAGTATATTATAATATAAGTCAAAACTGAGAGCAAATAAAGCATAATTAAATGGACAGGAATAAAAAATGCTCACAGATTTCTAAAGGCAAAGGCATTCAGTCCTTCATTTGGAATCTCTCCAAATTGTTTTGTCATTTACTGGCTCTAATCTCATCAATGCCCTTCTCATAACTAAAGTAATATTTAATGTACATTAACATAAATGTAAAAAGATGCATCAAAAATCAAAATCAAATAGTCAACAAGGATAGTAAACTAGGAAAAAGGAATTGTTGCTCTCCATAAAACTCCAAAGCTGGTGAGAGGAAGCATATTGAATTCTCTTACCTTACAGGAAAATCTGTACTAACCAATGTAATTTCTTTTCTTAAATATTTCATCATTGCAACTAAACAAGATTTCTACTGCTTCTTATGGTAGTCACTGACAATATTTTTTTCTAAGTATAATAGCTACTGAGCTCGATTTGATAATTCTGACATAAGGAAAGTGTGTGCATGAGGGCTGGATAGGATATCAGAAAGTCACAACCTTATAACAATGTTTTATGTGATATCTGTGTGGTAATCATGAATTATTTTTATACTTTACTGTCATAAATGGTATTTTTCTATTTAGTTGATTGGAGTCTGCTCAGAGCCTGCTGGCATTGCTATTTTCATTATAACTAGGATCATTCCTATGATTTTTTTTTTTAAGGCAGTATTGATGGTCATAATTTCTTAAACCATTAATTCTTTTATCTTCACCTGTCATCCTCATCTTACACTGTTTTGCTTATAAATCTGTGACTTATTGGGGTTATATTTACATTTTTATTTGATGACATTTATGTTCATCTGCATTATAGTACATAGAAATTCTGTGTGAAGAAAGTCCATGTGGCCTTAATGTGCAGAAAGATTTAAAATAACAAGTAATCTATTAACACTTAATCCTTAGTGTATTTTATTTTGTCTTTATACTGTTGGGTAATATATCAAATTTTAACTTATTTTTCCCATAAAATAATACTTTCTTTTATCAAAGGGAAATTTTATGAAAATTCATTATAGAAAACAAATGACAATGTCTTCACTTTCTCCCTTGTTCAAATTTCTTCATTTTATCTAAGGTTCTTCAACAATAAAGTATATTTGATGTTTAGCAAACAAATTTCCTTTGTCAGAAAATGCCCCTAAAGGAGGAGGAAATATTTTAAGTAGATTTATAATTAAGTAAAATTTCATTAAAATATTTTAAGTAAAATCAATTGATGGTCCAATTTTTGGTCATGGTTTGCAGGAGTGGAGGAAAGCTGTGGTCAGTTACATGGAAAACAACCTTCTCAACCTATTCAACATCATAGCCCTGATATAAAAATAAAAAAAAAGATTTGTTTTTCAAGTAACTTATTGTCACCACTTATAAAAATAAAATGAAAAAATAAAACCACAATGTATTTAATATTTGAGAGCTACTTCCAGGTACCACAAACACTTTGAAATGTTTTTAATAATTCTCACTCATCTCCCCCAACAACCCTGCAAGGAAGTATTCATTTTGCAGAAGTGATTAAGGAGATTTAGAATACTTCCATCATATTCCCAAAGCTCCCCTTTTCATATGGAACAAATGGTGGTATACAGAGACTTTATCTCCCTCTCTCTCTATCTTATATCTCATGGATTTTTCCCTCTTTAAAGATAAATGATCCCAACTGTGATCTGTGAAAGTTTCCTTATCTTAGCATAGACCTGTCATATACCTATTGTGTGTATTAGTTATTTCAAACTGTACCATCTTTCATAAGACTTGCAGTATCAATGGGTTCTAAATGTTTCCAAAGAATTTTTGGAATTGGTTTATTAAATTTTTATTGTGTAGTTGACAAGTTCATCATGCCATATTATGTAATTGTCATTACATAAATATCATCATGTAATTTTCATTACATAAATAAAGAATTTATTATTGTCATACATATACCTAATAATAATTTTTTCTCTATCTCTATTTATCTTCTCTACCTATTTCTGTCTCTGTCTCTATCTCTGTATATGTATGTTTTATTTGTGAGAACTAAGTTTATGTTTAAATATCTCAAAATTGGAAATCTTGAATTTACTTATTCATACTGCTTTGTGTACAAAAATATCTCCTATGTGATACTACATGAAAGATATTATGTTGATGTCTCTATCCAGAATAGGTTTCCTGATAGATGCTTATGGACAAACACAATCTAACAATGCCGAAGGAATTCATGCTGATGGGAATCACAGACCGCCCTGAGCTGCAGGCTCCATTCTTTGGCCTGTTCCTCATCATCTACTTGATCTCAGTGGTGGGCAACTTGGGCATGATCGTCCTCACCAAGATTGACTCCAGGCTACAAACCCCCATGTACTTTTTCCTCAGACACCTGACTCTCACTGATCTTGGTTATTCAACTACTGTGGGACCCAAAATGCTAGTAAATTTTGTTGTGGATAAAAGTATAATCTCCTATCATTTTCGTACCACACAGCTAGCATCTTTTATCATGTTCATCATTAGTGAACTTTTTATTCTGTCAGCAATGGCCTATGACCACTATGTAGCTATCTGTAACCCACTGGTCTACCCAACCATCATCACAAAGGATATGTTGGGTACTGGTGGCAATCCCCTATCTCTGGAGTACCTTTATTTCCCTTCTCGTCACCATCAAGATTTTTAATTTATCCTTCTGTCATCAGTCATTTCTACTATAAGAGTCTCCCCTTGTTATCCCTGCTCTGCTCAAAAACGTAAGAAATTGAACTGATAATTCAGACCTTCTCAGTTTTTAATTTGATATCATCCCTCCTTATAGTTCTTGTGTCTTACCTGCTCATTCTTGGAGCCATTCTCAGAATGAACTCTGCTGAGGGCAAACACAAGGCCTTCTCCACCTGTGGATCCCATCTAACAGTGGTAGTAGTGTTCTATGGGACTTTAATATTTATGTATGTGCAGCCCCAGGCTAGTCATTCCAATGACACCTATAAAGTGGCCTCCATATTTTACACACTGGTTATCCCTGTGTTGAATCCCTTGATCTATAACTTGAGAAACAAAGATGTAAAATATGCCCTAAATAAGACTTGGAAAAAAGCATGCAATATCTTTTCTTAAAGTTCCCTGTAGAATATGGATCCTATCAAGTAGGTTATGGACTTTAAGCCTTGCTCTGTATGCCTGCAGATGTGATAGCAATCATTAGCTCAATATAGGTTTAGAGATTGCCTTCTATGTATAAGCCACTCTTCTAAATGGTCTAAATAAATTAATGAACAAAGCAGTAAAAATAATTGTCTTCCTTGAGGGGGACAAATGGCTTATAAATATAATAAACTGTATGATAAAAAAGACTGCTGTAGGAGTCTATAAACAAAAAAAAAATGCATCAGAGAGAGCATATATGCTGAGTGGAAGTGGAGAACAGTATTAGGCATACAGAGGGAGTTACAAGGACTCTATATTTTACTCACCTATTATCTCACTTTAGAATAAACGTTGCAGTGCCCTTGCATGTGTATGGACATGTATGTGCTTGTGCAAACCCTTTGTTAATTTTTTAATCTTTGTACTCTTCTCTGGGGTGTCTTGGAGTTGGAATCTATTGTGATTGCAAGGAGACTCAATGAGGTGTGATGATTTGAAGTACTCAGTCATCTGAATTTTCACGAATTGTCCCTATTCCAAATCATGGGGTCCACTCTCTTCTCATCAGTGTCTTTACTTTCAAATATGACCCCTGGGGAATCTGTTAGCTCAACATACTTTTTAATCAGCAACCTACATATTCCACTCAGCAGCTGATTTTGTCTAATTCAATCAATTTTGTGAATACCAGTTGATACAACAATTAACATAAAATTTTGAAGTCAATGATAGAAGTTTCCAAGTGTAATTGTCTGTTTCATTATTAATTGGGTTTCTTCCTCTTTCATAAGGCTGACTTTTCTTAAAACTAGTTCATATTTGTGTGCAATGTATTTTGATTAGGATCCATTGTTTTATTGTGTTGGGAAATCTGAAAATCAAGGAAAAAATCCATTTACAATAGCACCTAAAATATTCAAATATCCAGGAATAAATGTAACCAAGAATGTGCAAAACTTTGTTAAAGTAAATGAAAGAAGATCAAATAAATTGGAGAGATATTTCATACTCATGGGTTGGAAGACTAAATATTGTTAAAATGTCAATTTTACCCAATATGATTTACAGATCAAATGTAATCCCAATCAAAATTCCCACAACCTACTTTGCAGAAATGGAAAAGATAATCATCAAATTTATTTCGAAGGATAAGCAGTTTTTAATAGACAAACCATCTTGAAAAAGAAGAATGGAGGTGGAAGATTCATACTTCCTGACATTAAAACTTATCGTAAAGTCATAGTGTTCAAAACAACATGGTATTGGCACAGCAATAGATTTATAGAGCAATGCAATAGACTTGAAATTTCAGAGATAGACCCTCACATCTCTGGCCAATTGATTTTTGTCAAGGCTGCCAAGTCCATGCAATTGGGAAAGAAAATCTCTTCAACAAATGGTGCTGGAAGAACAAGATATCCACACACAAAAGAATGAAGGACAACCTCCAACTCATCCCATATACAAAAATTAACTAAAAATGGGTCAACATCCTTAATACAAGAACAACAATTATAAAATTCCTAGAAGAAAACGTAGGGAAGCATCTTCAGAATCTGTGCAACAAAGGAAAAAACAGATAAATGGGACCTCAGCAAAATTAAAACCTTTTGTCCATCAAAGTACTTAAGCATGAAAGTGAAAAGATCACCTAAACAACGTGAAAACATATTTGGAAACCAGATATTGGATAAGGGCTTAGTATTCTGAATATGTAAAGAAATCCTACAAGTCAACAATAAAAAGACAAACAGCCCGATTAAAAGTGGGAAAAAGACTTGAAGAGACATTTCGTCAAAAAGGGTATACAAATGGCTAAAAAGTACATGAAAACATGCTCAACATCATTAGCTATTAGGGAAATACAAATCAAAACCACAATGATATACCATCTCATACCCACTAGAATGGCTACTACTAACAAAACAGAAAATTACAAGTGTTGGAATGTGGCGAAATAGGAACACTCATTTATTGCTGGTGGGAATGTAAAATTGTGCAGTTGTTGTGAAAGACAGTTTGGCAGCTTCTCAGAAAGCTAAATATAGAATTAATATATGAACCAGCAATCCCACTACATGTTATATACCCCCAAAGAATTGCAAACAGGGACTCAAACAGGTATTTGCACACTGAAGTTCATAGTGGTATTATAAACAACTGCCAAAAGATGGAAGCAACCTCTGTTTCCATTAACCAATGAATGAAAAAAAAAAAAGGGGGTATATGCATACAATAGAATATTATTCAGCATTAAAAAAGAATGAAGTCCTTATTCATGCAACAATATGGATGAACCTTGAAGACATCATCTTGACTGAAATAAACCAGACACAACACAAAAGCAATGTGTAGTAAATGCTTTAATTGTATAGAATTTCTATTTGGTTGATTGTAAAACTTTGTTAATGGGTGGTGGTGATGGTAGAACAAGATTGTGAATGTAATTAACAGCACTAAATAATATATGTGAATATGGCTAAAAGGAGAAATTATAGGTTGTATATACGTTACTATAATAAAAATTAGATAAAAAAATATTGGACTGTGCAACACAATGGACTCTTAAACTGTGGACTATACTAAGCAGTAGAATTATAAAAATGTTCCTTCATGAATTATAACAAATGTTTCACACTAATGCATGTTGTTAATAATAAGGTACTACCTGGACACTCTGTATTTTATATATTTTCTGCATGATATTTCTGTAAACCTATGTAGAAGTTTGATATTATTTATGAATTTCAAAAAATAGATATTTGATTATGTTTGTAAGCTGGTCTATTCTTCTGAGTATATCTTTTGATTATATTAGATTCAGCTGAGATGCCTTTGATTAAATTATGTTAAGATTAGGCCTTAGATTTGACCACATCATTAGGGCAATTTAATTTGAGATCCTGCCCCATTTGTGGGCTATATAAATGGATACTCAATCAAGAAGACAGGGAAAGAGATACACAGAGAAATGGAGGGAGCTCCATAGACACGCAAGAGAACCCTGTGGCTCCAGGAAGACAGGTGAGCCATTC
>JAQZBX010043811.1:0-10387 GCA_029593785.1 Cabassous unicinctus | reverse complement strand
ATTTCTGGTGCTTTGCATCAGCATACCTTTGATTGACTAATACAATCTATAACTTCTCTAACAACAAAAATAATAATTAAATAAAATCAGATAACTATTTACAAGGATGTGGAGAAATTGGAATCCTCATACACTGAAGGTGGGAATGTAAAATAGTGCAGCTGCTTTGCAAAACAATCTAGTAGTTCTCGAAATGATCAAACATCGAATTATATAATCCAGCAATTCCACTTCTAAGTACATAACCGAGAGAAATGGAAATATATGTCCATGCAAAACCTTGTTCACAAATGTTTAGAGCAACATTATTCATAATAGTCGAAAGATGGAAACAACCCACATGGCCACTGACAGACAAATGGGTAAACAATATCTGGATGGACCTTGAAAATACTGTGCTAAGAAGCCATTTACAAAAGCCCACATACTATTAATATATGATTCCTTTCATGTAAAAGTACAGAATAGGGAAATCTAAAGAGAGAGAAAGTAGATTAGTGGTTGCTTAGGGTTGGCTGGGGATTGAGGGGAAGTCAGAGAGGTGATCTAAAGGGCATAGCTTTCTTTTAAGATGATGAAAATATTCCAAAATTGATGGCAGTGATAGTTGCAAATATCTGTGAATCAACTAAAAACCATTGAATTGCACACTTTAAATGGTTGAATTGTATGTGAATTATATCTCAATAAATCTGTTTTAAAAATAATAAACATTTTGAAATATAAAAATTATAAAGATTCATTTAGCTCATTTAAAAAGTCACTATTTCAAGTAGAAATACAAGTTATATCAGAAAATGCTAATGATTTTTTCATAGAAAATAATTAATTGTTATATAAATGCTATTTTAGATAAAATGTCTTAAAGATTAATATAATCTAATATATGGAAATGAGTTTGAAAATTGAATAAAAACTTTGAATAAGAAAAAATAAAATACAATTTTAGACACAATGCTGGTGTCTAAGAAAAAAAGACAATCTTTGTTTTCAATAACCACCATAATAAGAGGAGTATGATATATTTCCATGTATATGGAGATTGAGAAATACACTAGAAATAATTGATGGACGAAGAGGATAATAAATTTAAAATTTTATTAAAAATAATCCTCCAAACATTCAAAATTCAGGTCCTGGTGTAGGAATTCTACTACACATTTAGGGCAAAAAATAAAATAAAAAAACAAAAACAATTCTAAACAAACTTTTCCAGAATAATGAAGAAGAGGGTATATTTCCTAACTCTCTTTATGAGGAGAGACTTACAATGGCATTAAAAGCAGACAAAGACATTATAACACAACAACAGATAAATATAAGCCATGAAATTTTGTGAAAATTCTAAACATAATTTTAGCAAATTGAATTTAGCAATATGTAAAAACAATAATGCAACAGGAATGTGCAGTAGATTTAACGTTCAAATTCAATTATTATCATTCACTGCCTAACAAACTAAAATAGAAAAACCATATAACATATTAATAGATGGAGAAAAACATTTTAAAAGTTCTAATATCTATTAGTGATTAGAAAAAAATCTATGTCCCTACAGGTATTAAAATATAACTATTTCAAACTGATAAGAGACATTCATGAAAAACCCGCATCTAACATAATACATAATAGTGAATGATTGAAAACATTTCCACTAAGATTAGTACAAAACAATTAGGTCTGCTCTTACCAATTCTATTTGACATTGTATTTGAGTTTGTAGTAAAACCAACCTAACGTAAGAAAATTAGAATAGAAAGTATCCAGATAAAACAGAAGTTATTTTTTATTAAAAATATCATGATTGTGTAAGTAGAAAATATAATGGAATTAACAAAAAATTACTAGAACTAAAAAGCAAACTTAGCAAGAGGCATGCACACAGGATAAAATGAACAAAACAAAACATCTTTACTGAACCTTGTACAAAAGCTAACTCAAAAGAGTCATGACTTCAATGAAAAATGTTAAGATATAAGACTTTTAGACAAAAACAAAGAAGAAAATGAAAATTTCAGGATCTAGTGATAGGGAAAGAGTACATAGACATAATCTCAAAAGTACAATCCATAAAAGCACAAACTGATAAATTTGTCTTCATCAAAATTAAACCAACCCATCAATTGCACTCTTGGGCATTTATCACAGATAAATAACTGATGTTCTTATGCTAAAGTTTAAGTGAATGTTCATAGAAGATTTATTTATAAAAGTTAAAAACTGTAAATACTTCATAAGTCCTTCAAGGAGAAAATCATTAAACAAACTGTATTATACCCATATTATCTTAGTTTCCCGGCTGCATATAGCAGGAAGTGGTAAAAAGGAGGTAGTTAGCAGGCACACGAAGAAAGTTTGAAGGTGATATATATTTTCATTATTGTGATTGTTTTGATGGTTTTACAGGTGTGTAAATATGACAAAATTGATTAAGTCTTAAGATTTAGATATGTGAAATTTATTATTTTCAATCATACCTCATAGAGGTGGTTTTTTTCAATTACTAAATATATCAAGACATTCAACCAAAAACAAGAGAAAAAAAATGACAAAAGAAACAGACCTACAGTTAATACATATATAAAATGGTCACCAATGGGCAATATGGAAAGTAAAGAGAAGCAATATTGTAATGTAGATGAAAGCTAAATAATCTATCATAAATTCCTGTTTAACAGGAAGGACATAATTCACATTCTTTTCTAGGGTATGAAGAACCAGAAAACCTCATATATGTATTGTTGGAAGACTCTATTGGTACCATATCCTTTTACCAAGATATGTCACTACTGATGTGTGTTTGTGTGTATATATATTTATACATATACATAAATACATATTTATGCAAATATACATATATATGCATATTTCTATGCATATGTGTGTAGGTGGCTGTTTATGTATATCTCTACCTGTATCTATATCTATAATCTGTATATATCTATATCTATATCTGTATCTGTATCTGTATCTATATCTACATCTATCTATCTATATCTCTATCTCTGTCTCATCTATCTCTATCTCTATACATACACAACAAAAACAACACACACAGATGCAGATATGTAATATGTATATCACAGGAAATTTTGTACACAGAATTTTAAGGGGACTAGGTCAAAGCTGTTCATTAAAGCTGTATGTTTTAGTGGTGTTGATAGCTGAGAATTGAAGACAAAAAGTATCTCCCATTAAAAAAATAGATGGGTGAAATCTGTTATATATATATATTAGACTATAATGAGGAAGAAATAAAAAAAATCACAATATGGAACTAAAAATAATACTTAAAATGACTTAAAATACAAAATTAAGAATTACAGCAAAATAATGCATATGCATAGTGTATTTTGTGTGTGAGTGTGTTTGTGTGGAATAGAAGTTTATTTTGATGTTACTAATTCATTGTAAAACTATCCATGACAAATTACCAAAATGACTTTACATTATTTCTTCAGGACTGGGGTTTTTCAACAGCTTCAAATTTGGGAGCTTCAGATATGATGTTAGGGAATGTATTCAGATCTGCTTTACCATACATCTGCTTAAGCTTGACAAGTTCCTTATCCAGATCTTGCTGATACTCTGGTCCTCCAGATATCTGTCATTTAGAAATGCATAGTGAAGCGAATATTCTTGCTGCCTGATTTTGTGATAATCAGGGTAGGCTAAACATTTGCTATGTTAGAAACCATGCATGTGTCCTCAGACCTAGTTTTTCTCCCTAGGTCTGGCTTTTAGAATGCTGGCAATAAACTAAGCCTGATTTATTAATTGGCCATCCTGTATGGGAAAAGACTGTAACTTTGGTTGTCTTTGGTCAATCTTGAGAGATATAGCAGGGGGATGGATGTGGCTTGGGTGGTTGGGCATCCGTCTTCCATATGAAGGGACCGGGGTTCGATTACTGGGACCTCCCAGTAATAATTAAAAAAAGAAAAATATAGAAGGCACGTGGGTCACCAGTCCCCATGTGTGGGTGCACCAGTGGGTGTGCCACCAGGCCCCACGAGCAGGTGTGCCGTCAAGCCCTGTCCATGGGTAAACCATCAGGCCCCATGCACGGGTGAGCCACCAGGCTCCGCAAGCGGGTAAGCCATCAGGCCCCATCCAAAGGTGAGCCATCAAGCACCTGCCCCATGAGCAGGTGAGCCGCTAGGCCCCGTGCACAGGTGCGCCGCCAAGCCCCATGAGCGGGTGGGCTGCCAGGCCCAGCGATCCAGGCAGAATGATGATGATGTAACAGGAGAGTGACACAAGGGAGAATCAAGACAAGACGCACCGAAAAACCAGGAACTAAGGTGGCGCAGGTGGTAGGACACCTCTCTCCCACATCAGAGATTTGAGGATCGAATCCCAGTGAAGACAGGAGGAGAAAAATGAGAAGAGAGGGCAGGAAACAGACACAGAAAATTGCCCAGCGAATGGACACAGAAACAGGAAAAACGATGGGGGAGTAGTTAAAATGGATAAAAGTAAGTAAATAAATAAATAAATAAATCCTTAAAAAAATGTATAGGGGAGCAAGATACAGACTATAGGTAGTAGTAATACTTTGATGGTGCTCTTTTATGATTTATTAACAAATGTTTCACAACAATGCAGGGTGTTTGTGGGGGCTGGTGTGTGGGAGCACTGTATGATGTTATGCATGTTTGTTTTCCAAGAGCACGTTGTTTACTGAACACATAGTTTATGTGTGTTCAGGTATGAATGATATACTTCAATAAATGGTTTAAAAAATGCATAGTGTATTAAAGTTCTGTACAGAAACAAAGAAAAATAACAGAAGACTTTATTCATTCAATTAGTTAATTAGGTAGGTAGGTAGGTAGGTAGGCAGGTAGGTAGTAGTTTACAGAATTTTCACACGTGATAGTGGAGGTTGGCAAGTCTGAATTCCATAAAGGAGGACAACAGTTTAGAACTTCCAGCAGAGAAATGTTGAAGTCTTGAGGCATAATGTTTTCTTTGAACATTCAGTTCTTGCTCTTAAATTCTCAAACTAATTGGATGAGATCTACACACATTATGAGGGTAATCTCCTTTACTTAAAGTCAACTGATTATACATACAAATCATATCTATGAAATATCTACCAGAAATATCTAGGTCAGAGTTTGATCAAACAACTGGACATCATAATCCAACCATGTAAACACATAAATTAAACATAATACATAGTAAAACATTTATTCTTTAATATTACATTTTCATAAGAATATATTGAAAATGTAGGATATATACCAAACACAGTAGAATATTTTTCAAGGTGGTAAAGAAGAATTAACAGTAGATTGGACAAAATGAAAAAAAACACATGAATTTTGAAACATAAAAAAGGAAATATAACAAAAGTGAAGTCTTAAGGAGATAGAGGTTGGCAATTCACTATAAAGTGAAAAGTAGGAGTAACAAATTACTGTCTGAGTGTTAAAAAAAATAAATGAGAAAAAGAGCAAAAGCAAAATAACCAAACCAAAAAAAACAAAACAAATTTAACAACTTAATTTTTTAATCCATTTAAATCTTTTAAATAATTCAATAGAGCAGCATTTAAATATTCTCCATTTAAGGAGAGCACTGTAGGAATGGTGGAATATTGAGGCTATTTTACAGATACAATGTTTTAATCCAGATCCCAGTGTGTTAAAATGTAAAGTTTACCAAAAGTTAAAAAGTAGGAATGTATTAAATGAGTGAATAAATGAATAAACAAACACACAAATAAATAAATTAATACTTGCACCTGGTGAATTCCAGTTGTCCTGGACAATTAATAGACACCATCTAGGCATTTTATTATGCTTTCAAATGCTTCAGGGATTATCCCAAACTGCTTAGAATCTCCTCAGGGAGAGTCTCACGGTGAAAAATATCTATATATTATTCTCACTCCGCCATGTTAAAAGCAAAATAAGGAGTCAAAATGAAGGCTTATTACAGGTAAATAGATTACTTCTTGTGATGCAATATTTTACCAATGTCTACAATATTTCAGTGACATTTGCAACTTTTATTCTTTTACAAATTCATAACGCAGTATTAGGAATTCTAATTCATTGCTACGCTTATTCTACTGCACAGGTGTCTTAGCAGAATAGGATCTTTCTCTCTTTTCCTCTTCATATTAATTTTTCAATTATTTTCACATGGTTAGAAGGCTAAATTCTCCAAAGCATCTTTGAAAAATCATAAATTATATTGTTTTTGCAATATTTGTGTTTTATTAAATAATTATATGAGTATTAAAGTAAACACTGAGAATAAAGGAAGCCTAACTAAAGAGACATGAATGAAAAATTTATCACAGGATTATGAGCCCACCAGTATTCATTTGTCATTTAGTGTCTCTTCTATGTTCTTTGCAAAAATAACTTAATATTTAAAGAATATTGAATAAATGTATAAATGTGCATTCAACTTTAAGAATTGGATATTCAACAAAGAGAAAACTATGATAAAATAATTTGAACTTTGTATAGAACTCTAAAGTTGGTGGGAGGAAGTCCTTTTATCGTGTTTACATTACAGAAAATTAGTACTTACCACAGTAATTTTTTATTTGGCCTTTCATCATTGAAACTAAACAAGATCTTTTTAAATGGTTTTTATTGCATTCACTGATAATTATTTTTCTAATTGTAATATCTCCTGATAGTTCAGTTTTTCTGACATTAGAAAATTGGGTGCACAGGACAGGGTAAGATATGAGAAATTCACAAATTTATCAGCAATATTTCAGATAATTGTGAATTTCCTATAAACACTTTTATTTACATGCTTAGAGTCCACTCAGACTGCTGGCACTGTTATTTTCATTTTTATCAGGATCTTTCCTCTTTGTTTTATTTTGTTTTCCAAAGTAAATTTGGTAGTCACAAATATTAAACCACTAATTTTTTCACCATAACCTGTCATCCTTATCCAACTATGGCATTTTTTTTCAACTTCAAGTTCATTAGCTATATGCATATACATTTTCTTTGATTACACTTGTGTTTATTTGCATCATGTATTTATACAGAGGAATCCTACTGGCATTAGTTTTCAGACAAATTTAAAATAACATCTCCATGAATATTGTGATTTTAAAATATTTTTTATTTAATATAAGGATCTTTTATTAAAGGGAATTTTTATGAGACTTCTCTATATAAAGGCAATGCCAGTGACCTCACTTTCTCCCAATTTGCTCAAATTTCCTCATATTATCTAAGGTTCTTCCATGACAAAGTGTACCTGATTTGTTACAAACAAATTTTCTTATATCAGTTATAATGAAAGTGCCAGATACACTACATGGAAACTATTGATAATTATGTTATCTCTGTCCAGAATAGGTTTCCTGATAGATGCTTATGGACAAACACAATCTAACAGTGCCGAAGGAATTCATGCTGTTGGGAATCACAGACCGCCCTGAGCTGCAGGCTCCGTTCTTTGGGTTGTTCCTCATCATCTATTTGATCTCAGTGGTGAGCAACTTGGGCATGATCGTCCTCACCAAGACGGACTCCAGACTGCAAACCCCCATGTACTTTTTCCTCAGACACCTGACTCTCACCCATCTTGGTTATTCAACTACTGTGAGACCCAAAATGCTAGTAAATTTTATCGTGGATGAAAATACAATCTCCTATCATTTTTGTGCCACACAGCTGGCTTTCTTTCTTGTGTTCATCATTAGTGAAATTTTTACTCTGTCAGCAATGTCCTATGACCGCTATGTTGCCATCTGTAACCCAATGTTCTACTCAGCCATCATGTCACAAAGATTATACCTCATGCTGGTGGCAATCCCCTATGTCTACAGCACATTTGTTTCCCTTCTGGTCACCATAAAGATTTTTAATTTACCCTTCTGGGGCTACAATGTCATCAGCCATTTCTTCTGTGGCAGTCTTCCCTTGTTATCTCTGCTCTGCTCAAACACACAAGAAATTGGATTGATAATTCTTATCTTAGCAGCTTTTGATTTGATTTCATCTCTTTTAATAGTTCTTGTGTCTTACCTGCTCATTCTTGCAGCCATTCTCAGGATGCATTCTGCTGAGGACAGACACAAGGCCTTCTCCACCTGTGGATCCCACTTGACAGTGGTCATAGTATTCTATGGGACTTAAATATTTATGTATGCACAGCCATACTCCAGTCATTTCTTTGACACTGATAAAGTGGCTTCCATATTTTACACTCTGGTTATCCCTATGTTGAATCCCTTGATCTATAGCTTGATAAACAAAGATGTAAAATATGCCTTGCATATGGCTTGGAAAAAATTATGTAATATATTCCCTTAAAGTTTCTGTATACTCTAAATCCTGTAAATTGGATTATAGATTTTAATTCTATACACGCAGAGAGGATAGGGAGCTGAAATAAGTCCAACACATATTGATAGTTTGCTTTCTATGTATTAGTCACTCTTTGAAATGCCGTAAATAAATAAACAAACAAAACAGCAAGAATAGTTGCTCTCCTTTTGGGTGAGAGATGGATTATGAACATATAATTAAGTAAATATTAAATTATAATAGAATGCATTGGGGAATGTGGTGTACTGAATTGTGTACCACAATTTGGACATGTTCTTGGTCTTGATCTGCATTCTGGTGGGTGTAGACCCATTGTAAATAAGATCCCTGGAAGATGTTACTTCAGCTAAGGTATAACTCAACAAGGTTCCTTTTTAAGCAGAATGAATTTCAGACAGAGGTAAAGAAAGCCACACACACACAAACACAAAAGCCAAAGTAAAGGAAACCCAAAGGAGAAAAGTCAAAACATCACCATTTGCATTTTCATGTGACAGAAGAGCCGAGAACCAAGGATCTTAGGCAGCCAGCCCCAAAATGCCAGTGTTTGGCAAGAAAGGCTCTCCTTACTAAGGCCTTCAGTTTGGACTTCTCCTAGCCTCAAAACTATTCCCATTAGTTAAACCAACCCTTTGTATGGTATTTCTTTAAGCAGCCAGGAAACTAAGGCAGGGACCTATAGAACAAAAAAGCAAGCAAGGAGAATTGTTTCACTGATGGAGATTCATGAAGAGCTTTAGATACAGAGGGGTTGTTGCAAGGATTCTGGTGTTTTTCTCCCCTATTGGAATGAATTTTGCAGTGTCCCAGTATGCATGTGTGTGTGAATGTGTGTTTTCATGTAAGACCTTTCTGTTTTAGCTTTCATAATCTTTCCAGGGGTGTATTAGGGTTTTTTTAAATATGTTTTTTATTTTTTCTAATAGATACTTAGATTACATAAAATATTACATTAAAAAATAAGGGATTCCCATATGCCCCACTCCCAACATCTCTCACTATTCCCCACATTAGCAACTTCTTTCATTAGTGTAGTACATTCATTGCAATTGATGAACACATTTTGGAGCATTGCCATTAAGCATGAATTCTAGTTTACATTGTAGTTTACACTCTTTCCCATTGAATTCTGTAGGTAATGGCAGGATATATAAAGACCTGTATCTGTCATTGCAATGTCATTCAGGACAGTTTCAAGAACCTAAAGTGCCCCCATATTACACCTCTTTTTCATTTTCCCTGCCTTCAGCACCTTGCGGAGTTGTAACACCTACTCTCCAGTTCATTGGACTCACCCAGGACAACTAACAAGGAGGTGAGGATGGACAACCACCATACCAAGGATCCGAGAGAGTCTACAACTGCAAGCAAGAGAGTCCCATCAATCAGCCATATGGGATCGAAGGCCCCTCTCAATTAGAGGTGGAGTGAGCATCACCATCCCAGAATCCTCAGGATTGGGGAATAAAATATGGACTAGAGTGGACTTACTAGTATTCTACTATAGACTTATTGTAATTCTAGAAATGGAAGAAATTATATCATTTATGCGGAGACGGTGTATTAGGTTTTGACTCAATTCTGATTACAAGGAGTCTCAGAGCCTCTAAATTAACTCAAATGCTCCTAATCCAAGCCTTGAGCTCCACTCTTTCCTCATCAGTGTCTTTATTTCACATCAGTCTATGAGTGAGGGGAGTTCGGGGGCCTCTGAGGGACCCCCAGTGGGGGGTGACGGGTGTGGAGGACGGATGCGGCGCAAAGAAAGACGACCGCGGAGACGAGGCGAGTGGCGCAGGTCTGTTTATTGAGGAAGTGCAACACCTTTTATAGGGCATAGGGGGATGTGGCGGTTACTGATTGGCGGGCGCAGGGGTGGCGGGAAGATTGTGGCACGAACAGGGAGAAGGGTAAAGATTGGTGGGTTTAGGGATGAATGGTGGTTGGGGATTGGTGAGTTCTTGCTGCTGGCAGTTGAGAGATGCGGGCTTTTCTTAACTTAGGCTGCTCTTTATCTTAGCCTTAGCAGCCATGTTAAAGGGGGGTTGGGAGGGGGCAGAGGGGGA
>JAQZBX010043810.1:0-21550 GCA_029593785.1 Cabassous unicinctus | reverse complement strand
CCTTAGATATAATTAGTAATGGATACCTGCAAATCCACTTCCTAAATATAATTTCTTAATTTAATCCTGCTTATTTTTCCTGTTGTGATAGTCTTAGCCAAGTTGTTCATTGCTTATTTCCTGGATATCTGGCACTACCTTCCAACTGGTTCTCTTCCTTTAGACTAGACTCCAAATTTTCCTCTACACTGCTGCCAGGAAGATCTTTGCAAAATGCAAATTTGATGCTATCTTGTAGAAATTGTAATATAAGGATTGCAATATGCATCTTAATTTGTCACAATATAATTCAGATTAAAATTTAATGGAAGAAAAATTACAAACTTTACTTCAATATACCTCCATTTCCTCCTCCTTTCATTGTTGCTCTTATTGACATATGTTGCATCTATAGGTGTTAAAAACTTCCCAATGCTATATTATTATATTATAGAATTTTGGGTATTTTTAAGAAAACAATAAATAAGAAATATATAATTAAAGGGTCTATTATTTTAACCCACAGAATTTTTTTGTTGTTATTTGTTGTTGTTTTGGTGCTCTACATTTCTTCCTAAAAATTTGAGTCACAATCTGGAGTAATTTATCTTCAGCCTGAAGTATTTCCATTAGTATTTACTGTGAGGAATTTCTCTCAGTCTTTTTTTTTCCAGAATTATCTCTATTTCACTTTCCTTTTTGAAGGACAATTTTGTGGATATATCATTTTTGGCCTAGACTTTTCTTTCAGAGCTTTGAATTTGTCAGCCTACTTCCTTGTGGCATTCAGCCATTAGTCATATTTATGCTTCCTTCTATGTGAGGAATTATTTTCCCTTGTTGTTATCCAGTTTTTATCTTTTCTTTGGTTTTCACAGCTTGACCGTGATGTGTATAGGTATATATCTCTTTATATTTATCCCACTTGGGTTTGTTCTGGTTTGGATGTGTAGATTAATATTTTTCATTTGGGGAATTTACAGTCATGACTTCTTTAAATACATTTTATGACCTTTTCCATAACTCCTTTTGGGTGCCCTGTTACACATATTTTGGTATATTTGATGTTATATTACAGGTTTCTGATGCTTTCTTCACTTGACTTGTCTTTTTTAGTGTTAATGAGAGTAGATAATTTAAATTAATCTGTCTTCAAGAACACTGGGTAGTTATTTGGATATCTTGAAACTTGAGCTTTTCTACTGGATTTTTGACATCTATAATTGTTTTTCATTTAATACTAAAATTTCAACTTGGTCTTTTTAAATAATTTCTAACTTCTTATTGAGAGTTATATTTTGTTCTTTCATTATACCCCTACTTTCTTTCATTTTTTAAACATGATTGATTTTAGTTTCTTGAACATACTTATAATCACTGCTTTAAATTCTTTGTCTATTAATTCCAAGTCTGAAGATACTAAGAGGCAATTTCTATTGACTATGCTTTTCCTTTGTTTGGATCACTTCAATTACTTTGAAAATTTTTCATTTTAGATGATGTACCATAGCATGTCTGGATTCTGACTTTCCCCTGAAGGTTTTTGTTGGTATTGCCCCTGCTGTTCTTGTTATTGATTGTTTCTTTGTTCCCTTCTTTCCTGTAACAGTTGAAGTTCTTTTATTGATCCCAAAGAGAAATGAATCCATTCAAGTGTGTGTGAGACCCTTTAGACTGGACTAATCTTTGAGGAATGATTCAGGTTGAGTCTCTGCCCTCTTGCTGGGACTGATAAAAACAGAGAGAAACATGCACAGGGAAAGGGAGCCACCATATTTGATCCTGCAATGTGAGAGAAAAGACTTCTCTCACAGATCATCAGCAAAGAGAGAAGCCCAAGAGACGCTTAAAGAGCTGAGGTCCATGGAGAGATGAGCCATATGCCTGATAACTTGCAGCTGAACTATAGAAGAAAGGGGAGCAGCTGAGACTGATGTAGGAGGCCTGGAAAGAGAAAAGCCCTATGCCTGATTGCTAACAGCTGAGCTCCAGAAGCTGGGTTCCAAGAGATGTGGAGTCTGGAGGGGAAGGAAGAGACCTTGGCTGAGATTCATGGACATCTTGAATCCATGTGACTGGACAACAGGATCAACAGTAGCTGAAAAATCAAGGCACCATCAGAAAGCCCATCTTATGGTGCCTTGATTTGGATATTCCATGGACTCAGAACTGTAAGCTTTTACCCAAAGTAAACCCCCTAAATAAAAGGCAATACATTTATGGTACTTTGTATTGACAGCCCTTTGGCAAACTAAATCAGAAATAGTACCAGGTAATTGAGGTCCCAATGCTTGCAATTATCATAGATATTGGAAAGGCTTTATAAATGTGTAGGGGTATTTTTTGGAGGAATTATGAGATGTTTGATAGAAAATGCTTAGATTTCTTTTAAAAGACTTGATAAAAATATGTATGCTAAAGATGATAAGACCTTAGTGGAAATGGTGAAACTATTATTAGAAACTGTAGGAAAGGCGAATCTTGTTTTAAAGCTGCAGAAAACTGGGCAGAATTGTCTCCTGATGTTAGGTGGAAGGCAGAATTGGAAAATGATGATCTTGGATATTTAGCTGAAGAGATTTCCAGATTAAATGTGGAAAATTCAGCCTGTTTTCTCGTTATACCTTATAACAAAATGTGACAAGAAAGAGATAAAATAACAACTGAACTGCTGGGCACAAAGAAAGGAGAAATTGATGGCCTGGGAAATTATAAGCATCCAGAAAACAAGCCCCCAGAGGAAAATGTGTAAATGAGAATGCAGCCATTGGTCAAGCCCATGAAAGGGGTGGGTGGGCCCTATAAGGCCCTTAGGAGAAGACATGATTCTATAGGTGACTCTCATACTTTAAAATCTAATGGAGTGTGCCCTGCAGGTTTTTGAAACTTTGGGACAAAGGATGCCTATTTACTTCAATTTTCTCCTATGGTAATGAAATTTTTTATCCTATATCTGTTCCTCCTTTTTATATTAGAAGCAGATAACTTGCTGTATAAGTTTCACAGGGCTACAGCCATAGAGGAACTTTGCACCAAGACAAGCTTCATGCCTATAACTGATTTCGATGTGATTTTTTACTTAGCTTTGCTTCCCATGGAAAGATTCTCTGAAGATCGCCATTTGCTGCTGGGATGGGAAACTGCAAGAAGTAAAATAACTTTTTTTTTAATTAATTTTTAAATTTTTAAAGATGCTTTAGATTATATAAATGTTACATAAAAATATAAAATTGTCCCATAAACCCCACTATCTCCCCCTAGTACACATTTCCACATTAAGAACATCCTTCATGAGTGTGGTACATTTGTTACAATTGATGAACCCATATTGAAACATTGCTATTAACCATGAACTAAAGTTTCCATTATAGTTTACACTCCATCCCCACAATTTTGTAAATTATGACAAAATATAAAATGGCTTGTATCTGTCACTGCAGTGTCATGCAGAATAAATCCAATTTCCCCACAATACCCCCATGTTATACCTCTTCTTCCCTCTCCTATCCCTCTGAACCTCTGGTAGCCACTACCTTTACATCAATTATATGAGTTCTTCCATTGGTAGAATAATGTCTATAGTAGAATAATAACTCATCGACTGCCACAGTAAACAGTGCCACAGATATCAGGGATCATGAGAGCTTTAGAGGTATCCAGAAACTATAAGCAGGGAGGACAGCTTAGGAATTCAGCTTCCTGTCAGGGGTCCTTAATTTGAAATTTATGCTTCCCAGTGTAACAGAGTTAGACTCATTTATAGGATCTCTAAACATGGCTTTAGTGCCCCTTTTATTTCAACCTATAATTAGCACTGTGCTTCATAAAAAATATGTCCCAGAGACTTAAATCTTTCATCTGTCCATGTGCCAGTTGAGCCCTGAATTTCAGCACAGTTGCAAATCCTCCCCTTCAGTTCATTAGACTCACCCAGGACAGCTAACAAGGGGATGTTAATGAACAATGCCCATCCCAAGGAACAGAGTGTCTGCAACTGCAAGCAAGGTAGCTCCATCAATCTGCCCAATGGGATCTAAGCTCCCTCTCAGTTGGAAGCAGAGTGGACATCACCCTCCTGAAACCCATAAGATTTGGAAATAAAAAACATTTTTGAAGTCCCAGACATCTTGAATCTGGTGTACTTCCCATTAGTGGATCTCTGCTCTTGTTTTGGTAACATAAGCTTGTCAATTTTAAATATTTAGAATAAGTTAACCCAGAAATAATCAAAGAGGATCCATGAAACAAAACCACTAGGCAAGATATTGTTCATCAGAGTAATTTCACCAGTATAATCAGATGCCTAGATATCAGCAAAAATTTACTAGCTATATGAAGAGTCAGGAAGATATAGCCTAGCCAAAGGAACAAAGAAAAAATCCTGATGAGAAGCTAATTTAAGGATTTAAGATAATTAATCAAGGATGGTCACACAAATCTAAATCAATTCAGGGAGTTGAAGGAAAATACAACAAAACAGACAATCTTATGTCCAAAGACACTGGTGAGCATAAGGAGCAATTTGAAAGCCTGCAAAGAAAAGTAACAGAGATATAGGAATGAAAGACAATTCATGAGATAAAAAATACATAAGAGGCATATAACAGCAGATTTGAATGGACTGAGGACAGAGTTAGTGAATTGGGTGACAGAGCATCTGAACTTGAAAAGACAGGAAAACAGATAAAGAAAAGAATGTAAAAAATTGAACAGATTCTCAGGGAATAGAATGACAGTGCAAAATGCACAAACAACATGTTATAGGTGTCCCAGAAGAAGAAGAGAATGGGAAAGGGGCAGAAAGAATATTTGAGGTAATAATAACTGGAAATTTCACAACCTTTATGAAAAACATAAATAATAATATCCAAGAAGGAAAATGCACGCCAAACAGAATAAATCTGAATAGGCCTACTCATAGACACCTACTATGCAAAATATCAAATGCCAGATATAAGGAGAGGATTCTGAAAGCAACAAGGGAAAGGCAATGCATCACATAGAAGCAAAGCACAATAAAACTAAGTGCTGCTCTCTCTTCAGAAACCATGGAGGTGAAAAGGCAATGGTATGACATTTTAAGGTACTGAAAGAGAAAAACTGCTAGCCAATATTTCAAAAATCCTTCAAAAATCAGAATGAGTTTAAAGTCTTCACAGACAAAAACTGAGAATGTTACCAAAAGACCAGATTTACAAGAGATACTTAAGGGACTGTTACAGCCTGAAAGAAAACACAGGGGCAAGAGACTTGGAGAAGACAATAGAAATAAAGATTATTAGTAAGGGTAACTTAAAGGGTAAAAAGACAGAGAATAGTAAGATATGACAATGGAAAGTCAAAGGAAAAATTTGATGAAGTATGTAATGTCTTTACAGTAATAACATTGAATGTTAATGGATTGAATTGCCCAATCAAAAGGCATAGACTTAAAGTGATGTTTCCTTTCATATGAGTAAACGCTCTAGGCTTTTTACTCCATTGTTCATAGTTTATTTGTTATTCTTTTCTTTTGCTCTCCAGTTTCCAGGTTTTTCTCTTATTCTTCCTATTACTTTTCCTTTGCTGATATGCACCTAACTTCTACTTGATTTATGGGACAGCCAGCATTTTGTAACCTACCTTTCTGCTAGATGGGGCTGCCAGCATTGCCCTCAGTCCTACACAATCCTCTCCTGGAATGGACAGTCTTTTGTCACTAACTTTTAGATGCTTTTTAAAATGACAGTTTTCCTTTTCTCCTCTTGAAATTGTCACACAAGGATGTCATATCTCCCTAAAGAAGGCATGTTTGGCTGCCCTCCCTAAGAGATTCCATTCCCCTGATCTCCTTCCTCAGGGCCCCATTCTTTCTGCTAGCCTGACCACCTGGTTTTTTAAAGGCATTTGGAAGCTGTGTGTGGACTTAACGTTTTCTTGTGGAATTTAGTTGAAATGTATATCTAATAAAGATTATGAACATTCAGAAGGAAAAAACACAAACAACAAAACAGAAAAGAGTTAGACTGACAGAATGGATAAAAACTATGAACCATCTATATGCTGTCTAAAAGAGACCCAACATAGATGCAAGTACAAAATCAGGCTGAAAGTGAAATGCTGTAAAAGGATATTCCCTGCAAAGAGTAAACAAAATGACCAGGAGTAGCAATACTAATATCAGACAAAATAGATTTTAAATGCAAAACAGCTATAACAGATGAAGAATGCCATTATGTATTAATTAAAGGGGCAACTCCCCAGAAAGAAATAACAATTATAAATGTATATGCCTCTGTATTAGTCAGCCAAAGGGGTGCTGATGCAAAATACCAGAAATTGGTTGGTCTTTATAAAGGATATTTATTTGGGGTAGAAGTCCACAGTTACCAGGCCATAAAGCATAAGTTTCTTCCCTCACCAAAGTCCATTGCCACGTGTTGGAGCAAGACAGCTGCGGATATTTCCCAGGGTTCAGGCTTCTTGGTTCTTCTCTTCAGAGGGCTGCATTTCTCTCTGGGCTTAGCTCCTCTGTTTTCTCCAGAAGGTCAGCTCTAGACTATGAGGCTGTCTAGGCTTTGCCTCTCTCCACAAGGCCAGCTGTGAACTCTCAGCGAATGGCTCATCTCTATCCTGGTGCCTTCTCTCCTTCCCCACCAGAACTCCAAAAACAAAACTGCTCTTTGCCAGGCCTTTTATATCTGATTTCCCCACCCATCAAAGGGTGGGGCTCAATGCCCTACCGACATGGCCCAGTTAACACCCTATTCCATAACTTAACCATGCCCAGATTAACAGACTAGTTTAGAAGCATAATCCAATATCTATTTTTGGAATTTCATAATTACATCAAACTTCCAAACTACTACAGCCTCTAACCTGGTTGCCCCAAAATACATGAGGCACACAGTGGTAAAGCTGAATGGAGAAATAGATGTCTTTACAATAATAGTGGGAGACTTCAATACACCAATCTCAGCATTGATAATCTGGACAAAGGATAATAAGGAAACAGAGAACATGAACAAAATGATAAATGAATTAGACCTAAAATATATTTACCAACCATTACATCCCAAAATAGCAGGATATACATTCTTCTCAAGTGCTCATAGATCTTTCTCCAAGATAGACCATATGTTGGGTCTAAAGACAGGTCTCAACAAATTTGAGAAGACTGAAATTATACAAAGCACCTGTTCTGATTATAATGGAATGAACCTGGAAATCAATAACAAGTGGAAAATGGAAAATTCACAAATATATGGAAATTAAACAATTCACCATTAAATAGTCAGTGAGTCAAAGAAAAAATTGTCAGAGATATTAGTAAATATCTCAAAATGAATGAAAATGAGAACTTGACATATCAAAATCTGCAGTGCTATTTTACAGGTATGACTGGTTGAAAGGGGAAGCCTAAGGTTCTACATTTTGCTAGAAAGAAGTCTAAAAACTGTAACATAGTACTATATATGATAATAAAGCCTCATGTAAAACACAAATATGGGTGAAATCACATATGTAAGAAGGCCTTCACAAAATATAAATACAAACATATTAAAGAGAAGGAAAAAGAATCGTAGCTATGTAAGGCGGGGTAGGGGGGAAGTATGGAGAGATTGAGAGGTGATGAGTTTTGTCTGTTTTTTATTATTATTGGAATAATGAAAGTGCTCTAAGGATGATTGAATGGATGAATGCACAAATATGTGATTACACCTATTACCATTGACTGTAAACTTTAGTGGACTTGTGCTTTACTAATATCTAGCAATAAAATTGATTTATTTTTTTAGAAAAAAAACTTTGGGATACAAAAAAGGCAGTGCTGAGAGAGAGATTTATGGCCCTGAATGCTTAAATTAAAAAGAAGAAACAGCTAAACTCAAAGACCTAACTGTACACCTGGAAGAACTTGAAAAAGAAAAGTAAACTAATCCCAAAGCAAGCTGAAGGAAAGAAACAGTAAAGATTAGAGTAGAAATAAATGAAATTTAGAAAAAAACAATTGAGAGAATCAACAAAACAAAAAAAATTGGTTCTTTAAGAAGCCGAAGAAAATTGACAAACAACTAGAATAACAAAGAAAAAATATAGAAGATGAAAATAAAATCAGAAATAAGAAGGGGGCATTACCACTGACCCTGGGGAAATAAAATAGATCATAAGAGGATACTATGAACAACTGTACATCAAAAAACTAGACAACATAGAAGAAAAACTCAAAGAATATAGAGATAAATCAGAATGATTTCTTTGTAACAAAAACTAGGGTTTGCTATCAATCGAGTATGGATTTATAAACTAATTAAAAGAGAAATGGAAAAATTCCTAGATACACACAACCTACACTGAACCTAGAAGCGATAGAAGACCTCAACAAACTAACCACAAGCAAAGAGACTGAAATAGTCATCAGATACCTCGCCAAAATGAAAGTCCAGGAACAGATGACTTCACAGGTGAATTCTAACCCTTCATTCAAAGAAGATCTAATATCAATCTTGCTCAAACTCTTCCAAAAAATTGAGCAAGAAGGACCATTACCAAACTCATTCTATGAGGCCAAATCACCCTAATATCAAAGCCAGAAAAAATAAATCTACAGACCAATTTCTCTAACAAATATAGACGCAAAATCTGCAACAAAATACTAACTGAACCCAAAAGCATATTAAGAGAACAATACACCACAATCAAGTAGGTTTTATCCCTGTCATCTAAGGTTGTTTTAACATAAGAAAAACAATTAGTGTAATAAACCACATTAATAACTTGTAAAAGAAAAATCACATGATCATCTCAATTGCTGTAGAAAAAGCATTTGACAAAATACAATATACTTTCATGATAAAAAATCATCTGAAAGATAGGATTAGAAGGAAACTCTCAACATGATAAAGTGCATATATGAAAACACACAACATTTTATTCAATGGTGAAAGCTTGAAAGATTTCCTGTTGAGATCACGAAAAAGACAAGGATGTCCACTGTCACAACTGTTATTCAGTATTGTGCTAGGTGTTCCAGCTAGAATAATTAAGGAAGAAAAAGAAATAAAAGGCACCCAAATAGGAAGGAAGAAGTAAAACTTTCACTATTCACTGAAGACCTGATTCTATACCTAGAAGTTACAAAAAAAAAAAATCACAACAAAGCCACTAGAACTAATAGACAACTTCAGCAGAGTGGTGGGACACAAGATTAATACAGAAAATTCAGTAGCATTTCTTTACACTACTGAGCAATATGAAGAGGAAGTCAGAAAAAAATGCATTTACAATAGCAACTAAAAGTAAACTATTTAGGAATAAATTAACAAAGGACATAAAGGGCCTGTATTCAGAAAACTGCCAAACATTGCTAAGAGAAACCAAAAAAGACCTAAATAACATGGAAGGACATTCCGTTTTCATATCTTGGAGGACTAAATATCATTAAGATATGAATTCTAGGGAGCAGATATACTTCAGTGGATGAGCATCTGCCTCCCATGTATGAGGTCCTGGGTTCAATCCCTGGTATATCCATAAAATTATAAGATTAAAAAAATGATAAAAAAGTCAATTCTCCCCAGACTGATTTACAGATTCAACACAATTGCAATAAAACTTTCGACAGCCTTTTTTGCAAAAATGGAAAAACTAATTACCAAATTTATTTGTAAGGGTAATGGGCCCTGAATAGCCAAAAATATCTTTAAATTGAAGAATGAAGTTGGAGGACTCACACTTCCTAATCTTAAAACATATTATTTTGTGACAGTATTAAAAACAAATGGCACTGGCACAAAGATGGACATATTGACCAGTGGAATCAAATTGAGAATCCAGAAATAGACCCTCACATCTACTCAAGTGATTTTTGACAAGTGTGTCAAACCCACCCAGCTAGGTCAAAGCAATGTATTCAACAAATGGTGCTGGGAGAACTGGATATTCATAGAAAAAAGAAAGAAATATTATGCTTATCTTACACCTTATAGAAAAATTAACCCAAAATGCATCAAGTTAATAATAGGGTGGTTTGTGGGAAATATAAATGAAATACAACTCATGAACTATACATAGAAGTAAAATTGTGATGATGTTTTTTCATCACTTGTAGGAAATACATCACAACAATGTATGGTTTGATGGTGGGGTGGTGTATGGATTTCCTGTATGGTATGCATGATATCTACAACACATCCAGCCTTATCATCTAATTTTGACTGTTTATATAATGGAGTTGAAGAAAAAGGCAAAGATGCAATTCATTGGTGCACTTCCTGAAATAAGAAAAACTAGAGGGAGAGAAAGCTAAGGGTGAGATACTACCTAGGATATTACATCTAAACAGAATACTCCTCCTTCCTGCCCATATGATCTGATTCATCCAAAAGGGTTACAGTGAAAAGGATGATGAACTTGCAAAGATGAAAAGAATGAGAAATAAATGGGCTAAGGTTCATGCTGAAGAGCAAAGAATGATTGTATCATAAGGAAAAGACCATGGTATGAGTACACAAGAAGTTTGTATTTCATATTTCAAAAGTCTATCTCAGTAGATTTCAAAGGGGGTCAGGAGGTCATTCCAGAGGTTACACTTATGCACATCTCAGGAGGATCTCACTGAGTGCCACAGTAAACAGTGCCTCAAATAGGGGTGCTCCTGAGGGCTCTACAGACATCTAGAGCTATAAGCAGGGAAATAACCCCAGGAAATCAGCATCTCATTGGTGGGCCTTACTTTGGAATATATGATAACTTATCAGAGTTAGACTCATTTATAATTTTCCTGTACATGATTTTTCATCTTCTGTTATTTGAACTTATAATTAGCACTATGCCTGCTAAATATATGTCTCAGATACTTAAATATTCAGGTTGTTCATGTGCCAGTTGAGCCCTGAATCTCAGCAGAATTGCAGCCAATACCTAGTCTTCAGTTCATTGAACTCATCCAGGATGACTAAGTAAAGGATGATGATTGACAATGCCCATCCCCCAAAAACAGAAAGTATCTATGACTTTAAGGAAGACAGTTCCATCCATCTGCCCATGAGATCTAAGCCCCATCTGAATGAGAAGCAGAGTGAGCATTACCATCCCCAAATCCTCAAAAGTGAGGAATGAACACACATAAGGGGGAAATACAATTATGGGCCAAAGTAGACTTACTATTATTCTAGTAGTGAAAGAAGTCATATCTTTTATACAAAGACAGTGATCAAAAGAAGTTCTGAGGGGAGGGAGAAGGAAGAATAAATGTTAATATGGAAAAGATGGTGTTGGCTTAGGAGGGTGACTGCAGACAGCTCCCAGATCACGGCAGAGAGTGGATGGGGTGTGGCATGGGGGGTCTGTGCTGTGGGTGTGTGGAGTAAGAAGCTTGGGACATCTTTCTGGACAGATCAACGGTGTGGACTGAACCATAGAGATTCGTGAGTTTTAAGCCTGCCTGTGGTGGTTAACACAGTCAGCTGACCCCCACACTTACGAGGAAAAAAAATAAAAGCTGGTTGGAAGTGCGACTCCCATTCCTCCAGTACTGGGTGACCCAACCTGGTGGGAGGGGGCGTTTTCTGAGGGGGGAGCTCTAGTAAGAGAGCTTTATTGTCTGGGAATTTGGTTTCCTGAAGCCCCCAGCAACTTAGGCGAACAAAACAGCTGCAGTGAAACAGCACCCGGAGGAGGGGAGGGGTTAATCTTCTAGGGAGTTGAGTAGCCAAGCAGCCCAGGGATTAGCCCCGGCCCTCGAAGCTGGGAAGAGGGGCAATCTCCAAGAGAGGGAGATTTCTGACAGAAAGCAGAGAGGGGATATTTTAGCTATCGATCTGGCTGCCTGGACACCCTCATAACTTTAGGGAGCAGATAAGCCAGCTTGAAGTAGTGCCAGGCTGAGGGGAGAGGCGAATCTGCAAAATTAACCTCATTTACATGCAGACTGATGACGTAGGGGCTCTGATCCAGAAGGGCGGAGTCTGCTGGAGGCTGCCATTTTGAGCGTTCTACACATCAGACTTTTGCATCCCTGGGGAATGCAGAAATTGGGAAGTGCTTGATAAGTTTCCAGGAGCCCAGTTAGGGACTCCTCCATGAGGGGGGTAGTCTAGAGAAGGACTTATTTTTGGTCCTGTATTACGCCCAAAAAATAAATAAATAAATAAATAAATAAATAAATAAATAAAAACGGTCCCTTTAGTAAATGAAAAATAAATTCTTTTTAATTTAGTTTAATAGCCAAAAGCTTCTTCAGGACCTGCATATACAAACCCTGTGGGGAAATTGTTTGATAAACACAAGCAGGCTGAGAGAATCCACGGGACCCCAGGGAATATTGATCCCCCATAGCTTTGTTTGACTGCTTGCCAGTGTGATTGCTTGCTTTTTCTCTGTTTATTTGTTGCCTCTTGCTTTTCTTTCCTCTTTCCTCCCCCCTTTCTTCTTTCTTTCATTTTTTAAAAATTAGGTACTCCTAGCTTCTCTCTTCTTTGCTGTGCTTCTTCTTCAGTAATTTCTCATTCGCCCTGTATATTGATTTTGTACTCAAAACTATCTATTTTCCCTCCTTCATCTTTCTGCCCTCTGCTTTCTCTTGTGGCTATAAAATTTCACATTTTATCCATACATCCAGAACTCAAGGGTGTCAATTTCTATTCCCTCTATTTTGTTTTTCTCTTTCTTTATTAATATTAACCCTTTCCTTTTAGCCCTTTCTAACTCTTTCTCTCACTTCTCATAATTCTAGCCCTCTAAATCATTATATATATATTACTCTATTTGGTTTCCCAGTCCATTGTAGGTACTCCACTTTCTCTCCTATTACTCTACACTGCCTACTTGAGTTAAATATTCACTTCATTAAGTCTTATTTGGCCCCTCTTCTAACTTTTAGCAATATTACTATTATCCTTCTTCCTTTCTTTCATCTTTCGATTCCTCGAGACCTAATCTTTTGTGTTCAAGGGAACATAGAAAGAAGCAAGAATATAAAATAAGAAGAAAAAGTATCAAAGAGAAAACTTTACACACACACAAAACCACCAGCTAAATAAACCTCTAGAGCAGAGAGAGAAGCTAATCAACTGAATAAATCCATCAAGATAAAATGATGACTAGAGGGCAACAAAAAATTACAAACCACACTGAGAAACAGGAAAACATAGACCAATCCAATGAACAAACTAAAAACCAGGAACTGAAGCAGATCATTGAACAACTAATGGACGCTTTCCAAACAAATATTATGGACCAACTTAAAGAAGTGAAGGAAGAGATTAAGAATATAAAGAAGACACTTGGAGAACTTACTGAAGAAAGTGTAAACACTCCCAAAAAGATAATGGATATGATGGGGACCAATGGCACAATCGAAGAAATCAAAAAGACGCTGGATTCACATAGCAGCAGATTTGAACAGGCAGAAGAAAGAATTAGTGACATGGAAGACAGTACATCTGAAATCAGAGAGATAGCAGAAAAAACAGACAAAAAGATAGAAAAAATCCAGCAGGGACTTAGGGAATTAACCAACAACACAAAATGCTCAAACACATGCATTATGGGCATCCCAGAAGAAGTGAAGGGAAAGGGAACAGAAGGAGTTTTGAAGGAAATAATGGCTGAAAACTTCCCAACCCTATTGAAAGAGATGGATGTGCAGATCCAGGAAGCAAAGCGCACCCCAAACAATATAAATTCCAACAGGCCAACTCCAAGACATATACTTGTCAAAATGTCCAATGCTCAAGACAAAGAGAAATTACTCAAGGCAGCAAGAGAAAAGAGAACCATCACATACAAGGGAAGCACAATAAGAATAAGTACTGATTTCTCAGCTGCAACCATGGAGGCAAGAAGACAGTGGTATGACATAGTCAAAATACTAAAAGAAAAAGCTTCCAGCCACGAATTCTCTACCCAGCTAAACTGGCATTCAAAAATGATGGAGAGTTTAAAATATTCACAGATAAGCAGAAATTAAGAGAGTATGTCAATAAGAAACCTGCACTTCAAGAAACACTAAAGGAAGTTCTACAAGTTGAATGGAAAAAACAAGGGAGAGAGAGTGGGAGGAGAGTTTAAAAGCAACTAACATGACAAAAAATAAAAACAAAACAACATGTACATACATTTATCCAAAGAAAAATGGCTGAAGTAAGAAATTCATTACGAGTAATAACACTGAATGTGAATGGACTAAGTTCACCTATCAAGAGACACAGATTGGCAGAATGGTTAAGGAAATATGATCCATCTATATGCTCTCTACAAGAAACTCATCTTCGACCAAGGGATTCGAGGAGGCTTAAAGTGAATGGCTGGAAAATCATTTTAAAGCTAACAATAGCCAAAAACGGGCAGGAGTAGCTATTCTAATATCAGACAAAATAGACTTTAATTGCAAAACTATCATAAGAAACAAAGATGGACACTATATATTAGTAAAAGGGATAATCTTTCAAGAAGAGAGAACAATCATAAACATTTATGCACCTAATCGGGGTGCCTCAAAATACATGAAGCAAACCCTGGAAAACCTAGTGGAGAAATAAATGTCTCTACATTTATAGTAGGGGACTTTAACACACCATTATCATCATTAGACAGAACATCTAGACAGAGAATCACTAAAGAAACAAAGGCTCTCAACAATACATTAGAGTACCTGGACTTAATAGACATATACAGAACACTACACCCAAATACAGCAGGATTTAAATTCTTCTCAAGTGCACATGGAACATACTCCAAGATAGACCACATGCTAGGCCACAGAACTACTCTCAATGAATTGAGAGAGATGGAGATTATACAAAGTAATTTCTCTGACCACAATGGAAAGAAATTGGAAATCATTAAAGTACAGAGAAACAGGTTAGGCACAAGGATATGGAAGTTAAACAACACACTTTCAGACAAACAGTGGGTCAAAGAGGAAATCTCAAAAGAAATCAGCAACTATCCTTGAAGCTAATGAAAATGACAACACAACATATCAAAACCTATGGGATGCAGCGAAAGCAGTCCTGAGAGGGAAGTTCATAGCCATAAATTCATATATTAAAAAGAAGAAAGTGCTAAAATTGAAAGCCTAACTGCACACTTGGAGGAATTGGAAAAACAACAACAAACTAAACCAAAAGGAAGTAGAAAGAAGGAAATAACAAAGATGTGAGCAAAACTAAATGAAATAGAGAATAAGAAAGCACTAGAAACAGAAACAAAACCAAAAGCTGGTTCTTCAAGAATATCAATAAAATTGACAAACCTTTAACCAGACTAACAAAGAAAAAGAGAGAAAATTTTCAAATACACAAAATAAGGAATGAGCCAGGGGATATCACTACTGACCCCACCAAAAAAAAGATATCATAAGAAGATACTTTGAAAAATTATATGCCAACAAGAATGATAATTTAGAGGAAATGGACAAGTTTCTAGAAACTCACAAACAGTCTACATTGATGAAAGAAGAAATTGATGAACTCAACAGTCCAATTACAAGCAAAGAAATAGACTCAGTTATCAAAAATCTCCCAACTAAGAAAAGCCCAGGACCAGATGGTTTCACAGCTGAATTCTACCAAACTTTCCGGAAAGAGCTAACACCAATTCTGCTTAAGCTCTTCCAAAAAATAGAAGTATAAGGAATATTGCCTAACTCTTTCTACGATGCTAACATTACCTTAATACCAAAACCAAACAAAGATACCACAAGAAAGGAAAATTAGAAACCAGTTTCTCTAATGAACCTAGATGCTAAAATCCTCAACAAAATACTTGAAAATCGCATTCAACAACATATTAAAAGGATTATACACCATGACCAAGTGGATTTCATCTGGGTTATGCAAGGATGTTTCAGTATAAGAAAATCAATCAATGTAATACACCACATAAACAGATTGAAAGAAAAAAATCACATGATCATCTCTATAGATGCAGAAAAAGCATTTGACAAAATACAGCACTCTTTCCTGATAAAAATACTATAAAAGAAAGGAATAGAAGGAAACTTTCTGAATATGATAAAGGGTATATATGAAAAACCGAAAGCAAACATCATTTTCAATGGTGAAATTCTAAAAGCCATCCCTCTGAGATCGGGAACAATACAAGGATGCCCTCTATCACCACTCCTATTTAACATTGTCTCTGAAGTACTTGCCCGAGCACTGAGGAAAGAACAAGACATAAAAGGCATCCAGATTGGAAAGGAAGAAGTGAAAATCTCATTATTTGCAGACGACATGATCTTATACATAGAAAGCCCTGAAAAAGCTACAACAAAGCTTCTAGAACTTATAAATGACTTCAGTAGTGTTGCAGGCTACAAGATTAATGTTCAAAAATCAGTAGCACTTCTGTACACCAATAACAAGCAATCTGAGGAGGAAATTAAGAAAAACGTACCATTTACAATAGTAACTAAAAGAATCAAATACTTAGGAATAAATTTAACTAAAGATGTAAAGGACTTATATACAGAAAACTACACAACACTGTTAAAGGAAAGCAAAGAAGACTTGAATAAATGGAAAAATATTCCCTGTTCATGGATAGGAAGACTAAACATCATCAAGATGTCTACCCTACCCAAACTAATCTATAGGTTTAATGCAATCCCAATAAAAATCAACACTGCATTTATTAAGGAACTGGAAAAACTAACCACAAAATATATTTGGAGAGGTAAGAGGCCTCGAATTGCCAAAGACATATTGAAAAAGATAAATGAACTAGGAGGTATCACATTACCTGACTTTAAAATATACTACAAAGCTACAGTGATCAAAACCGCACGGTATTGGCACAAGGATAGACCTACTGACCAATGGAACTGAATTGAGAGTTCTGATATAGATCCTCGCATATACCATTATCTGATATTTGACAAGGCCACCAATCCCACTCAATTGGGAGAGAATGGCCTCTTTAACAAATGGTGCTTGGAGAACTGGATATCTATATCCAAATGAATGGGAGAAGAATACCATCTCATACCTTATACAAAAATCAACTCCAGATGGATCAAAGATGTAAATATAAGAGCCAAAATCATAAAGACCTTGGAAGAATATGTAGGGAAGCATCTACAGGATCTAGTAATAGGAAATGGTTTCATGAACTTCACAGCCAAAGCACAAGCAGCAAAAGAAAAAATAGATAAATGGGATTTCATCAAAATTAAAAACTTCTGCACCTCAACGGATGATATTAAGAAAATAAAAAGGCAGCCTACCCAATGGGAGAAAATATTTGGCAATCATATATCTGATAGGAGCCTAATATCCTGCATATATAAAGAAATCCTGCATCTCGAAAATAAAAAGACAAACAACCCATTTAAAAAACAGGCAAGTGACCTGAAAAGACACTTCTCCAAGGAATAAATACAAATGGCTAAAAAGCACATGAAAAAATGCTCGACATCGCTAGCTATTAGGGAAATGCAAATCAAAACCACAATGAGATACCATTTTACACCCATCAGAATGGCAGCTCTCAAAAAAACAGCAGAATATAAGTTTTGGAGAGGATGTGGAGGAATAGGAAACCTCATCCACTGCTGGTGGGATTGTGGAATGGTCCAAACACTTTGGAGAACAGTTTGGCGATTCCTCAGAAACTTAACAATAGGTCTTCCAAATGATCCAGCAATTCCACTCCTGGGTATATACCCAGAAGAACTGAAAGCAATGACTTGAATAGATAAATGCACACCAATGTTCAAAGCGGCATTGTTCACAATTGCCAAAAGTTGGAATCAGCCACGGTGCCCATCAACAGATGAATGTATAAGCAAAATGAGGCACATACGTACAATGGAATATTACTCAGCTGTTAGAAGGAATAAAGTGATAACACATGGAATAACATGGATGAATCTTGAAGACCTTATGTAGAGTGAAGCAAGCCAAGCATTGAAGGAAGAAGAGTTTATGACCTCATTGATTTGAATTGAGATAAGATAACAGTTTCTGAGAACCACTGACCGAAAGATAGGCTAACAAGGAAGAAAGAGAGAAGGGTAGGCTGTGAGCCATCACCCATATGGACATTATCTATGGTAAACTGAAAGAGTATAGTTACATATTGTAAGATAGGACAGGTGGGTAGAGATTTTACTGGGTTCAGTGGTGTAAGATTAACAGGTGGGTAGATTAGGAAGGAGAGGTTAGAATAACCAGGACATGTAACTATGAATCTTGTCATCCCTTGAACCAAGACAGGGAAGAATCATATGCCCAAGGGGGTGGGGACGAAGGAACAGAAAAGATCAAATGGGGTATATACTGGTCATGGGAAATATTCTTCATTACCTTACATTAATGGATACAGGACATGGTAAATATCATCAAAAATTATTAAACTGTACAGTCTAAATTGTAAACTACACTGTAAACCACTGAAAAATTTTAGTTGCTATATTTTACGATCTGTATAAGAGTTATAACAATGATATCACCCATAAAAAAAAAAAAGGTTTTAATATGGGGTGCGGAAGGGGGAGGGAGGTTGGGTATGTGGGAGTCTCTAGTATTCCGTGTGTGACTTTGCTGTGACCTAAAACTTCTTTGAAAATTAAATTGAAATTTGGGAGACACAGGGGAATGAGATATAGAAGGTTGCACGATACACTGGACATACAATATTACACTGATAAAAGGAAAAAAGAATAATTTCTTTAAAAAAAGGATTTTTTTTTGTTTTTCTTCCCATTTTTTCAAATGTCCCAATTTGCTAATTATATTTTATTATTAGTTTAGTTTCCTTTTTTTTTTCTTCTGAGTCTCCTTGTACTTATCTCTTGCATTTAAAATTATCATTAATATTTCTTTTTCTTAAAAATTGCATTTTGTTATTATATTGGCTTCATATTCAAGGAAGGTTTGGATCACAGAAAGGTTACAAGGGGTGCTGCAGAGAATCATTGGTGGGGGGTGTCTGGGATGGGGGATTCATGGGAGTAAGTCCATCTGAAAATACATGAAAGATATATAAAATTTTTCAAATGATCAAGGGATGGGGCATGGTCCCAGTGGGTAGATAATTACTCAATTAATGAGGGAATCTGAATTCCCAGGCTGGAGAGCTCTGCTACATTCCCCAAGGGAGAAGCAACCGTCCCGAGTGCAGAGGCAGTGTCCGTCAAAAGAGAATGGCCCACTGATGGGTTCTTGTTATTGAGGACTAGCCTTATGAGTATTTGCTCTTCTAATTGAAACTTAGCCTACTGTTATGGGGTGCCTAAGGGTTACCACCTGAGAGCCTCCTTGTTGCTCAAATGTGGCTTCTCTCTAAGCCAAACTCAGCATTTGAATGCATTACCTTCCCCTGAACGTGGGACATGACTCCCGGGGATGAGCCTCCCTGGAAACGAGGGATTAATACCAAGTGCCAACTGGCAACACAATTGGAAAAAAACGTGAATAAAAGCAGGAAAAAGTAAAGAGAAATGAGTTCACGTGGCTAAGAGACTTCAAAGAGAGTTTGGAGGTCATCCCAGAGGTAATACTTATGCATACCTCAGTAGGATCTCATAGAGCACCAAAGTGGATATCACCCCACACTGAGGGACCCCTAAGGGCTCTGGTAACACCCAGGTCCTATACAAATGGGGATAGCCCCAGAGATTGATGCCTAATTAGTGGGCATCTCTGAGAGTGACAGAGTTAGACTCAAATAACTCCTCCCTGCACATGGTCCATCAGTCCCATCTATTCAAATCTTTATGTGATGCTGGAGTTGTTAGGTGTACTTCCAGAGACTGAAGCCTCTGGCCTACCTATGTGCCAGCTGTGCCTGGAATCTCGGTGGAGCTGCAACTCCTACCCTACAGCTCAATGGACTCATCCAAGTGGCCTGGTGAGGAGACGATGATGGGCAACGGCCATCCCAGGGAATGGAGAGGGCCTGCAGCTGCATGCAGGATAAACCTATCCACCGTATATATGGGATATAAGCCCTCTCTCACTTGGAGGTGGAGTGGACATCACCATCCAATTCCCCTCAGGATTGGGGGATGAGCTGTGAACTAGAGTGGACTTGGTGGTGTTCTGTTATAGACATATTATGATTAAAGCAATGGAAGAAATTGTAACAGTGAGGTGGAGCTGGTGGCCACTGGACATTTTTGGGGCAGGGAGAGGAGGGGCAGTTGAAACACAGGGGCTTTTTTGGGACTTTGGGGTTTGTCCTGAGGGGTGAAGCGATGACGGATGTAGGCCTTTTTTCATCAGAATATACCATGCAGAACTGGGTGGGAGAGAGTGTGGTCTGTGATGTGAACCATGGTCTATGCTCGGTGGCAAGGCCCCAGGATGTGTATATCCATTGTGGTAGTTGTACCACATGGATGAGGAATGGTGGTGTGGGATGTTGTTGGAGGTGTGGGCGGTGGGGAACATGGGAATCCCTGTAATTTTTGAGTAATATTTAGGTAATCTAGGCACCTTAAAAAATATATATATATATGTAACAAATAACATTTATGTAAACAAATGCACATATATGCCTATGTATTTATATATCATTTTACAAATATTGGTATGTATTGTGAAAAATTTGATTTTTACCCACAATTTAAAAAAATGTTAATATGTGGCATTTTGTGGACATTGGAATTGTTCTGCATGATGTTGTAATAACAGATAAAGGCCATTATACATTTTGCCAAAACCTATAAAATTATGCGATGTGAGGTGTAAACCATAATGTAAAGTATAAACCATGGTTAGTAGCAATGCTTCAATATGTGTCCATCAATTTTAACAAATATACCACACTAATGAAATATATTGTTAATGGAGGAAAATGTGGGTAAGGAAAGGGGTGGAGTGTAGGGGAATCCCTTATTTTTTGTTGTAACATTTATGTAATCTAAAGCCTCTTTAAAAAGAAAGAAAAAAGTATATCTCAGGGCACTGTTATTTCCTGTTCAGGGCACAGTGTTCTGATGTTATGGTCTATAAATATAAGTGGCAGTTACCTTTGAGTAAGCCTGGTATTTAAACCACTAATCCACATAGTGTCTTGCCATGGATAGACATTACTGTACTTACTTGGAGGTTATGAGATGGATGGACTCTTTTTAAATTGGATTTATGCTCATAATGGGGTGAGTGTAAACAATAGAACTTTGGCTCTGCACCTCTAGTCTTGGATGCAAACCAATTCTTGAGATCAGGTCCAAGAATATGGCTCTGAAAAATGACAGCTGTCCTTACAGAGGCAGAGCAGGCAACCACAAATATTTACCTAATGGCCACCAGCTCCCAATGAGCACACCAGCTGGAAAACCGACAGGTCTCATCTTTAAATTTCTATTCTTACTGTAGATGTGGTAAAGATGGTAAGGCACATGGAGAAGTCTAAGAATTAAGTTTTGAGGAAGTGGATAAATAATAAAAATAATAAAATCATCAGAATAAAATGATTAGTAGAAATCTCACAAAGTAATGGGAACTTTTCTTTTAATGCAAGTCCTCTAAACAGCTTATAAACTCCATCAAATAAATTGCATAGAGACTTATGTACAATCTAAAAACTAATTAAAAATTAAGATGTATTTCCCAGTTTTAATGCTGTGTATATTACA